>JAJIYU010005424.1:0-22307 GCA_030144865.1 Tinospora cordifolia
CGACTGAGATGAAGAAGGTAGAGGAGGAACATTATCAGCAAAAATGGATGCCATATCATGAGCACTGGCCTAACACGCCCACCTTGGCTAAAACGGCACACACTACTGTGATTGGGGAAACAAAGTTGCTGATTATTGTGACCTAAACCTACTGCACTTCAGGAGGATGTATAGACCGACAAGAATGAAGAAGAAAAGGTAATAGGAAACAGAGAGATAGTTGGAAAGGTTAAAGATGTGAATGTTTAACTGTTCCATGAGAAACGAACCAACCAGAGAATCAAAATAGGCTGAAAAATACTGCAGAAAATATCATTACCATACAAACCATTACAAACATGCTATACAAAATTGCCAAAAAATGGTGAAAGAAGAAAAGGGCTTTCACCGGGAGAAAAAAAAACACAAACATGTGGTTTTTTTAAGATAAAGAAGGAGTAGTGGATGTTTCAAGAGAAAAGAAGCAGAGGAATGAAGAAAGATGAGAATGGTGGTAAAAGAAGCAGATGACAGAAAATAAAGAGACTTCACCTGTAGTGTACAAAGGAAAAGTATGAAGAAAGCGCACATGAAGAGGAAATAGTGAAATCTATAAGGGTAGGATGACTGAAGAAGATTGGTGTGAAAAAGATGACAGGGGACAGGAAGACCAGCATGAAGAAAAAACAGAGAATACTAACGTGAAAGCAGACTGCTTTGAGAGAGAGACGCTACCTGTGTGAACACGTGAAGAAGACGACGGTCGGAGGAGTTTGAAGCCAAGGTTATTTTGGGTATTTTTGTTTTTAAATACGCCCATTCTGAAACTCAGGAATTGCTTATCGACAAAATAGTTTACCGCTTATTTTTAAAAAGTAAAATAAATTTACTTTTTTTTAGGAGATATTTTCTTTATTTTGTCGAGAAAGACTTTTTGAAAACAAGACAAGCAAAATTGCTATCAAAAACTTTACTTTTAAAATTTTTTTTTAATAAGGCTTGTCAAAATAAGAGATTACAAAAAGAATTATCAAATATTACCTAATCATCTCAAAAGCATTATTTTCGCACGTGCTTAGCCATGAACTTTTGATAGTATCCCATCACCAAACAATTCATTTGCTCAAGTAATTGTATATATGTACAGCACGGATGCTGGTCCCTCCTTTAACTTTTCTATGCTTCTCTTATCTCCTAGAAACTCAAAAAGCTAGCATGTGTGGTGGTTGTTTTAAGCTTCCTGAAATATTTGTACTACGTATAAACCCTAGAACAAAATATACGTTCTACAATGAGTTTCTTAATATCTAGTATATAAAAATTAAAAAAATGAAATAAATTGATTGACGAAAGCTTACAATTTTATAATGTTTTAATATAGAAATTTGCTCCTTCACGTGTGTTTAAAATTCAATAAGCATTTGCTTTCAATATTTTACTTTTTAATTACAATTTGTAACACTTTAAAATATGTGTCGAATAAACTATAATTTTTTATGTTCTATAAATTTAAAAATGATGAAATTTTGACTAATAACTCAAAACAAATTATCATATTTATAAAATACTAATTAATAAGCATAACGATTCAATTAACAATTTTTCTTTTTTTTTTTGAAAAAGTTACATCTTTTCATTATATTGACTGTTAATTCACTAACAGTCAAATAATTATCTTAATAATTGTCAGTCACTAAGACTAATAATGCTTGTCTTGATATAATCTGTCATGGTAGCAATGTAAACAATGATTTCCTTGTAGCTAAAGCTGGAAAGAAATGATCCAGGCAGAGAAGGAAACTAACTGTAGTATTAGAAATAAAGTTCTCTGGTACAGAAACTGATAAAAGAGATTCTTATATATTCTGCTCCTCTAGAACCCCAATGAAACTCTCAATAAGAAGGGTAATAAAATAAGTGACACTCTTAATTGGCCCAAACGTTAGCCAAATTGGTCTAGCTATTTGCGTTTGTTGGCAAATCGTTTGAGCCTGGTGTTTCTGCGGGCTGTCACACCTTTTTCCTCTAGCCCGTCGTCAGCAGCATAGGATTTCTCCATAACATGATCTCTTCCCAAAGAGCCGCTGTCATCCGCAGCTGGAAAGCTCGAGCCTGTAACATAAGCATACAATTATTTCAGATTTGATGGAATATATGCTCATTATGCTCGCTTTCTTAAATCAATTTCATCTTTTCTATCTTTTCTTTGAAACTTTCTTGTGAGATTTTGTTTTCCGCCCTTTTCAAGCATCGATATTTCTAACAATTTTAATAATTTTATAAATGCTATTTGCAATTAATAACGATGTGATATATTGAAGCTTAACTTATTGCGAAAAAGCAGTGACAGTTGCTTGATTGACATTAATTGTTGTCTATGGTTTTTGAATGACTGCGTAGAAAAAAAAAATATTCCATAGAGAATTTTGAATAAAAAACAAAAAGAAAGAAGATTACAAAAATGCTTAGTTCTGTATTTAATTAATTATTTATTATATGACCTCCAAGCTTGTATATTATATATGAAATGACTAGGCCAAGAACATTATATGAAATGATTAGGCCAAATAGACTATTAAGCCTCTTGAAGACTCAAAGATTTCTCACTGTGAGAGATCAAGACAAACCATAAGATCGTATTAGCGGCTTAAACCACTCAAATTATTGACATAAGATCGTATTGTAGTCACGTCTCGATGATGCCAAATAAAAATCAGAAATGATCTCAAATGGATCAAACACACTTCGTTTGAAATTTGGGAAAAGTGATGTTACCATACTATTCTAGCATTTGTTTTATGTATACTAGATTCATCTAAGGTTTTCAAACTACATGGGCATAGCTAGTACATGACTTTCCTTTTTCCACAGACTTATCAATGCCTAGTGACATAAACTACATGTGGTTATATCTTTCACGGTATATGTTCATTTATATAATTGCATGAGTAATAATTGATGGACACACTTTATTGATGTTACCCTTTTGATTTTTTTTTTTCATTGCCTCTGATAATGTGTTGATGTTCAATAAACTAACTATTTCTAAAGATGTATCCAAAAAAGAAAGAATAAATAAATAGAAAAAATAAAAATAGCTGTAACACATCAACAAAGTTTTTTTTTTTAACTGATAACGTTAGTAAAGCATTTTTCTATAATGTAACATAAAGAAAAATGTTACATTGGCTGGTGTAATTATATACATCAAAACACAACTTGAAATGTATATATTTGAGAAATAACATAATCCACCTTAATGGCATATTAAATTAAAAAAAAAATTAAACTTGTTTCAGCATATACAATGAAGATCTTTAGATGTCGAACATAAAAATTTTTACTCATTAACATATTATTAAATGATGAAGGTAAACAAAGTGTGAGGGCCCTTATTACTGTACAATGATATACAAAGATCCTTTATGCGTACGGATGCATCAAATTAAATTAATATAAAAACCATTTTGATTTAAATTTTGTGCATGCCTGCGTGTGTGAAGAGACATTGCAAAGAAAGTAGCATGTTCGTAAAACCCTAGGAAATGATCTATAAAATAATAATAAAAAGTAGAATAAAATAATAACTTCAAATAAGAGGTGTACATGATTATAATTCACATAAAATGATAGGTAGAAACAATTTTTTTTTAAAATAGACCAAATGCTAAGGAAAAAAAGTAAATAATAAGTAGAATAAAAATAAATAAAACTTGACCCAACTATTTAAATAATCATAATAATTAATTAACAATTAAATTAATAGGTAATAAGAAGATTACTATAACATCCTTCTCAGAAAAATTATAAAGGGATCCTCAATTCATGTATAATGGTATGGTGAAATAGCCACCCTTGAAATTAGGATTGTAACCGGGTTAGGTGACGACACCTAAAATCACTTGACTCGACCTAGTAATACAGGGCCCCAACCCGACCAACTCGAGGTCGGGTCGGGTCAGTCGAGTTAAGAGCTTTAGAGAAGGTCTAGAAAACGACAGCCTCATACAACATAAATCATCCCGAGAACACAAATCTATGGTTAAGCAATGGCAAAAGCCTCGACAAAGGCATTCCATGTGACAACGAGTCTGCTCAGAGACCCAATAGCGGAGTTTGGTGGAGGAGGAGGAGTACCTAATGGACTTGTAGACAGTGTATTGCCAGAGGAGGCGAGAGGTAGTGCTAGAGGAGAGGGCGTGAGAGTAGAAAGAGAAGGAGACAAAGTCAAGGAAGTGGTCATGTAATAACTCGAAGTTTTATAATGCATACACATCAAAAACAAAATTTTAAAATATAATATAATCAAGAAAAAATGAACAATGTTTTAAATAAATTTGTAAAAATTAATTAAATTAAATTATTAATTAACTTAATTAATTAATTAATTAATGTGATTTATAAAGGTATATATATTTATAAAATTAAATTAAATAAGTGTGTAGAAATTAATTAAATTAAATTGATTAAATTAAATAATGAGTTATATATATATATATATCATGATTTGGATGATTAAAGTTGTTATTATTTATGGACTAATGAGTAACCTCGTTTGATAAATATTATGTATTATTTATGGGTATCAATTGATATTTAATAAAAAGACAAATGAAATGAATGGAATTTAATAGCTTAAAGTTGAGTAGAAGAATCACATTATATATATATATAAGCATTAACATATACAAACGAGTGGTTGGTGAAACTAAATTTAGGATATTAATCATTAGCATGCATTATATGATATATATGTGGGGCAGTGGAATTTGGCTTAAAATATGCATGGATTGAGTTGAACAAGTGGCACGACATGGAGATGTGAGCTAGTTAGTGAGTGGTGGAGCAATTGAACTTGCATCCTCTATTTTGACTTAATTTTCGGAATTGTAAATCAGAAACGAAAATAAAGAAACAGGAAGCAGAGAACGAAAGGTCGAAACAACTAAAAATCCATCGAATCTGACACGCAAGTAAGCTTATTTTTCAAATTCTACTCACAAAAACACTAAGTAAGTCATGCACTATACTCCTAGGGGTGTAATTTTTACTAGGGATGGTGTTTGATACCCGTACCAAAAAATTAAGTATTTTTTCACAGTGAATAAAAGTTAGACCAAAACACTCCTGATGATAAGTAGATCTCAAATATGTAGTTGGTTCGCATTCATATGTCCTATAAATTTTAAAATAAATACCCAAAATTTTATAATTTTTGGATGAGCTTTTGATGGTGTTAAACCCTAATAAAGTTTTAATTGGAACCCATAGAAATGTGAGAGTGAAAATCTGCATCCATCGATACCAAAGTCGCGAATTTTGGATACTAATTGGAATTTTGGTGAATGATTAACTAATAGGATTATTTAATACTGCTTAGAAAATTAGAAAAAAATTACGATTTAGAAGCTTAATTTTTTAGGAGCAGTTCACATGTACGATATCTAATTATTATATTTATAATTATCATTGCATATTATTTTTATAAATCATCTGGAGGGTTTTTGAACTAAGACTTGGAAGCGAACAAGGTAAAATAGTTCATTTTTATTTATTTTGAGCAACAATTAGTTAAAGTAAAATTAATTAAATTTATTGGAGATGTGAATAAATCAAGTATAAACTTATTCCTTTTATTTTTGAAGTTGAAGAGAATGCTAAATGGATGAATTGCATTGTTTGAAATTTTGAGAACAAGATGAAATATTAAAGGAGCTTTGAAGTAGGAAATTGAGAATTTTGAGAGCTTTAGCTAAAGGTTTGGTATCTAAAACCTTATTACTCTTAAAGATAATTTTATATTATGCTATCTATTCTGGAATGGATGTGAATGGGATGTGATATCGAAGTTCAGGGAGTTGTGGAGATTCGAAGAATAATATCATAATTTTTTAAATGACGGATTAAACTTTTAAAAGTAGATTAGTATGACGAACAGACGCAAGGGAAATCCATAAACCTCAGGTAGGGAGGATTTTCTATTATACGAACTTTGATTCAAAACATTTGTTTGCTAGATTAGGATATTAGCAACGCGATAGGACTTCTGTTGCTTTTGATTGAAATTAATGATTGAAATCCTACTGTCTAGTTATAGCTTTTTAGCAAGATTTATCGAATGCATGTTTTATTTATTGCACTCATTTCACTATTTATTCCTACTGGATTTGATTCATGAGGGTATGATGTGAATGAAAATGCTTGTGAAATTAAATAAACTTAATGGACTTTAAGAATTCCACATATTGATACGATGAATTATCGTGGGCGCACTATAACCCTCCATATAGTGTATCATGTGTGCTTGTCTGGACACGTCATAGATATTTCCACCTATCCAATTGGGTAGCTGAGTTGTTTTTTGAAGTGCTAGTCACTAGATTGTATTGTCCTTTCTTAGACAGTAATCCTTTGGTATAGTCTGGATGATATGCCTAGAGTACTTGCCTTTGGTATTGATAGTACTAATACTGGGAGAGGTTATATCATGATGGTAATGCTGGATTGCAATACCTAGAGAATCATGATAGTACATCTGGATTATGTACGGGAGTAACTCATTTGAATTACAGGAAATATCGAGAGAGGATTCTCTTTCGGTCACTAGGATTATGACTAGAAAAAATAATGTTTGTAACGCTTAATGCTTGAAAGTGCTTGTAATGTTTTGAATCTTAGTTTGTATAATATTGATGATGTACAAGAAGGACCTACTGGGCTTTGAGCTCACTTCCATTTTGTTTTTCAGGCACTCACAGGAGTATTCATTAACAAGCATAGGGATTGATGTTAGAGCCTCACTTAGAGGTTGTTACAATTGTTTGCTTGTATCTTATTTAATGTAAATATTTAAATAGGGTTTGTAACCATTTTGTATGGTATGATAAAGAACTTCCAAGATCTAACTGTACTTGTGTTTATTTTGTATAAATGAATTTGTTAACTGAATGTTTTCTGACTTTTACCGTTGCATTAGTATGATATTTTGAAATCTTCTTATTTTCATAAATAAAAACAAGTGATAATAATTAGATTATGGACATTCTATGCATCAATGTTATTCTGCATTGCATATAGATTATGTAAACTTTCGGAAGAAAGAAAAATAGGAAATGGAAAGCTGGCAACTTGATTTCGGGAAAGGATAACTTGATGAGCATATACCAAGAAATCTGGACTTGAAACTAGGGTGTCACAACAAGAGAAGGTGTAGGAGCTGGAGTAGGAGGTGACATCGAAGCATGGGTTGGAGCTAATGTATTCACCTGCCTCGAAGTTGAAGGAGATAGAGCCAGTGCTGGCATTGGTAGAGCACTTGGAGCAGCTCCTAGGGCCTGAGTGAACGAAGATCCAATGAACAAGGCTAGGATCGCGATTAGCACTAAAAGGGCTGCGAATGATAGTGGTGGCTAGGGTGTGAAATAGAAAAGAGAAAGAAACTCATTTGCTGCAATTTAGAGAAGATGGAAAAAAGAAACCTTTTTAACTTAAGAGAAGATGAAAAATGGGTTGTTGTGACTTAGAGAAAAAATATGTCGGGTTTGACATGACCTTTTGAGGCTAGATGTGACTTGTAATAAACCGAATTTTTGTAATGCGTACACATCGAAAACAAATATAAAAGAATCAAGAAAATAAATAAAAATAAATATATAAAAATACATGTATTTATACGAACTAAGCAAAAATATATGTGTAATTATACACATATATTAATAATACATGTTACATGTATTGACTAAATTAAATTAATTATAAAACATAATGTATAAAGAGATTGAAGAAAAAAATGGAAATGGATTGAAAATAAAGAAAATACAGTAGTAGGGCATATTTAATAAATATATATGGAAGAAGTTTATAATTGTAAATAAAGAGTATGGTATTTAGGGAATATTTTCATCAAAGTAGGTTATTTTGGTAATATAAAAATAGGTATTTATGGAATATTTTTATCGAAGTGGGGTATTTTGTGAATAATTTTAGCAGAGTGGGGTAATTATGTAATTATTTTACTAAAAAAAATCAAATGGGGTGTGGATAAGCTTGTCGTCTTCTTTTTTTTTTTTTCGTTTTCATTTTCAGAAGCTCAACAGAACGAACTAGGGAAAGAAGAAAAAGGAAGAAAAAAGAGGAGATCTAATTTTTCGCTAGATTCAACGTGTTGGTAAGCGATTTTCTCTTATTTTGATTGTAAACATGTTACTTAAGCCTTGTGCTATGATCCTAGGGGTGTAATTTTGACTATAGGAGGTATTTTATAGCCATACCAAAAATTATGTCAAAACACTCTTGGTGATGCGTAACTCCCAAATATGTAGTTAGTTTTCGTTTGTTTGTCCTATAGACTCCAAAATAAATACTCAAAGTTTAATAACCTTTAGATGAGTTTTCGATGATGCTAAATCCTAATAAAGTTATAATTGGAGCCCATAGAAATATAGAGAATGAAAATTTGTATCCATCGATACCAAAGACGCGAATTTTGGATATCAATTAGAATTTTGGTAAATGATTGACTAATGAGATTATTGAAAAAATTGATAATAATAAATAAAAGATGATTTAGAAGCCTATTTCTTTATGAGTAATTCACATGTGCGAGATCTAATTATTATATTTATATTTATCGTTGCAGATTATTTTTATAAATCATCTGAAAGGTTTTTGGACTAAGAATTGGAAGCATAGAGGTATAATAGCTTATTATTATTTATTTTGAGCTACAGTTGTTGAAATAAAATTAATTAAATTTATTAGAGATGTGAAGAACAGGTTGAACTATTTGGAGAGCTCCAAAATATAAATTAGGACATTTGGGAGCCCATAATTAATAGGTTTGATTTCTGAAACCTAAACATCCTTAGAAATAATTATTTGTGATTATAAATGTTCTATTTGGATATGGTTGTGGATGAATGGATATTGAATATCGAAGTTCAGGGGAGACTTTATTTTATATTTTTAAATTGTATATTTAAGTTTTAGAAGTGAATCCTAGCGGCGAGTGACGTAAAGGAAACTCATTAATCACAGGTGGGCATGATTTCCTTGCTCACTCGTATTATTTAGATTTTAAATTCAAAACATGGTTGTTTGATAGTTTAGGATTTCTATATGCATATCTTTATCTTGATGGCCTTGATTAGATTGAATGATGATATTTGATGCTGGATTAATCGCTATTTATGCATTTCATCGATTTTATTAGCTTCTATTGGTTCCATTTTATTTTGTGAGATTTAATTTGAGAACATTATATTGTGATGAGATGACTTGATTGATTGATAACCTAAAAGAAGATAAATGACTTTAAGAACACCATTGTCGATGTGATGTATGTAGCCACCGAGTGCATTGTAGTTTCCCTATAGTGAACGGCTAGAGGCGCATCATAGGTAGCCCCGCTTTGATGTTGTATTATACAGTTAAGAGTCTTTAGAAATAGATAATGACTGTTTAGTATTATTTGTTTTTGAGGTAGTGGATTCCAAGGGTATGGCTGAGGAATTGTAGCATATCTGAATGCATCAAGTATGGCTGTGTAGTGTATTTGAACCTTTGTGTATGTTATTGATTGATTGAGGATTGATTTATGATTGACTCTAATTAATGGGCCCTCAAGTGTGGCTGTGCAATGTACTTGAAATTTGACACAATTAGAATTTTTGTGTTTAATGTGTATGGCTGGGAATTGTAGCGTATACTTAATTGCGAGATACTACTAAGCCTAGTGTATCACTGCATTCTGGAACCTCCGAGGAATACTAGGAGATTATCTCCTTTGGACTTAGAAGACAACAAACCAATCTATTGTGTGGAGCGACTAATGTTTTGAAAGTATTTGCATGTTTTGGATTTGATCTTCATAATGCTAGTGATGTGAAGGAATGACCCACTAGGCTTTTGAGCTCTTTAAATCTTTATTTTTTAGGTACCCATAGGAACCATAGACATTGATTTCACTGGTTTAGAGCAGTACATAAAGGACCTCTGGGAAGTTAACTTTATTCTGTTTTGGTATGTATTTTGATGCAATTATTAAACAAGGCAGACGCCTATTTTTGTTATTAACTTATAATTCTACTTTTATTTCTAAGCTTTGGGACTTGAACAAACTTTCATATTTTGAAGTACACACAGGATATTTCATTTCCATTATTGAGATTTCTTCTACCGCATTGAATTATTTAAACTATTCATGTCATGTATGCATTTAGACTGCATTACAGGTGAAAAACAGGGAACAGGGAATAAAGAAATTTGACTACTTTGACCCTCGGGTGAAGGTTTACTCGATGATCCATTCTGGGGAGTTTGGACCTGAGGTCGGGGTGTCACATGACTTGACTCAACTTTGGGAGTATAACAGACCTACCCGAACCGAAATGGTCAATTTTGGTTGGGTTGGGTTAAATTGGTTAGGTGGCTTACACCTCCACTTGAATTGAGCTCACAATCCCAAGTATCCAAAAATCTTAACCATCCACATTTATGATAATAAACAACCCTAGATTGTCTAAATGCATTCCTAATCACTAACCTAATATGAATGTCCCTTATATGCTCAAAAACATTTAAGATCCTAGGTATAATCTAAGGAGATCTTACCATAAAACCAAATTAGAAACAAAAAGAAATATTCACCATATCTTGGAGATGACACCATTTAGAGCAAGATTTCCAAGGAATAATATCAAATCGCATAACATGGGATCCATGAATACATCCTCGAAGCTTGATCATCCAATTAATAACCAAGCTCATGAAACCATCGAAAATAAATATGAGTAGTCATATCTAGAAGCATGTTGTGCATCATTTTCAACCTTTGAAAAAAGACAAACCTGGGAAACCTCTCCCTAGCGGATGTTGGCAAGATTCCAAGGCTAGCTATAGGATTATTTTTTCAAATTCCAAAAATCTTATTGTCAAATTAAAAAAAAGAAAGAGAACATAACATAAATACACAAGCGTGCCTTAGAGAATAAAACGTAAACACACAAGTGTGCCACCCCTCTCATCTCCCAACTTTGAGCACCATTTCCTAGCCTTCTTACTTGGAAACTTGGACTGATAATCCCCTAAACTCTCTCCCGTTCAGCAAGGAAAACCTTCCCTTATCTGCCATTAGCACGTCCTTGCCAAGACAAAGGAGACCAAGATTGGGGAACATTTAGAGGATGAGAATGAGCATGAGCACGTCTAACCAAGTTAGGGGTAAGTTTCAATAATATAAATGTATGATTCCTCATTATTTTTCAGCCAAAAATGTGATCTTGATATCGGAAAATGTTAACCCATTATTTGTGATTGAAATTATGCTAGGTTAAGCAAATTAGTGCATTTTAGAGTGAAGTCGAGGGGCATTCAATCCAAGCTAAGGTATAAAGATTCTCAACCTTTGAATCATGCTAGAAAATCTTTTGGAATTATCTTAGAAACCCTTATCTATAGTCGAACAAGTGAAGGTTTGAGAAGAATATTAATGTCATAAAATGTTGAGAGAGGTGTATACGTGCACACACAAAATGTCATAAAATGTTGAGAGGTGTATACGTGCACACACAAAATGCGGGGTGGTGTACGTGCATATTTTATGAATTTTTGAGAGAGGTTTTGTGGGTGTAAATCAATAAAAATGTAGCAAATGCTAGAAACGCTGACAAAAAGGTCGTACATCTAACATGAAGTTTGAGGACCTAATATCTCACACTATTTCTTTAGTGAAAACTAGAAGAATACGAGGCCATCATTTCTAAAAAAAGGTCCGCTGATGGTGGGAAAAGATACCTTAAAATGGCCTATGAAATAGTGCATTAAAATTGGATAAATACTAGGCATAAATTCAAATTTTACATTAGAAAAAAATGGTGACTTTGTGAATTGTTTCAAGGCATGGTTTTAGTGAAGAAAAGACCCATGGAAAGGTTCCTAAAAGCTTGATCCATCATTGAGCACAAGTGGGTGCAAGTTTAAAACTAAAAATGTTAGCTTTGCCTACCAAGTGAATTAGTAGTGAACTCACCACATCAACAGCTTTTCACAACCGTAAGTACATCAAAGGCCAAAAGGTCCTAAAGTGCGTCTGAAGGAAATAAGGTTTGACTGTTTCCTCACGATATTCACCAAAAGTGCAAGATCAAGAAAACATGGAAAACAACATGTACATCCTAATGGATCAACTAAATATATTTACTCTAAGTCATACACTTAAAGGTTAGGAGAGACCTTGAGTTACATAACCAAAATTGAACATTAGGCATGACTCAGTGCAACACCCCGCCTCTCGATGACCATCTTTGAGGGTACAATGTTGAAATTACTCTCGTTCATCATTAAATGCTATATAATCAATTAATATAACATTAATTACAGTGGTCCATCAACTATGTGTTCATTATACAAAATGGACTAACTGGGTCACTCGGGGGACGAGGTGTTACTATTACTCTTTCGAGTACCTATGTCACAATCTCACACAAAGACAAGGTTAATAGATAAAATAACCACATATCAATTGAATGTGATAACATAGAAGGTGAACTATTAAGTTTAATCATCAATGAGAATAGTTCTCTTACAATTCAACAAAACAAATATTGTTTAGGCCCAATGGCCTCTAGTTATTCAACATAAAAACTGGAACTAAGAATGACGCTATAGTGCTATCATGCCCAACTAAGTTGAAACCATAACTGACATTAAACCTCAACTGTGAGCATGTCTCCAACTGTTCCATGCTACTACTGATCTGAAAAGTTAGAAGTGGGGTGTAATCAAAGAGCCTAGTGGATTGAACCAAATATTCAAACCATTACATCAATTAAATAAACACACATATCACACACTTCTAAGCATTAAGCATTTCAAACATCAGGTTGTTTTGAGTTATCGTTAAGACCAAAGGAATCTTCTCGATGTCCCCTTGTGGTCTGGGATATCATCCAGAGGTAACACCCTGAGGTCAGTTATCTATTTAGGACCCTAACTAGGGAGTGAGGTCCTCTATGACTCCCAGTCCCATCTTGCCACTACTACCATCGTGATAGTGGTATAAATATCAAGAATCAAATAAACAACTAAAGCCGAGTCTAAGTTAGGGATACCCACGATAACACCTAATGGCTGATCATCGCCCTGGTATGTAGGTAAGATCTTTATTAATCTTATGTAGGTAAGATCTTTATTGATCTTTTCTTAGTGAACATTATAACATAAAATAAATGGAAAACACAAACTTCCAAAATAATTTTCATGACATTCCAAAATAGTAACATCATATTCAATTATCCATCCTATATGGATAATAAATACGAAAAAGGATATTTCATGTTATGTATATCATGCATTCATCCAAATCATTCAGTCATATCATTAAATACACACATATATAATTTATTTAAATTAAAATAATAATTTAAAACTCGATAGTCATTTCTACCTGTTCAAACGTCTCATCGCTTTTAAGATTTGCACCGCTTTAGATACATTCAAAATGTTGGCCTAAATCAGGCCAACAATTATTTTTAGTAAATTTATTTTTATCATGGAATAATTTTTTCATATTTATCATTTATTTTTCACTATTTATTTTTACATTGCACTGTCGTGATTTCTAGTACATTTACTATTTTTATTTTTCAGTGCATTGTACACTATTGCCCCAATTCATTTGTGGGCGTCACCAAAATATTAATTTTCATTTGTAAATCGTATTATGATAATTTTTTTGGCCATTCTAGTAATAAATTAAATTGTTGAGATTTAATTTAATGATGTCATGCATATTTTGCATGATTATCATATTTATTTTCATTAACCATACATAACCCTTATTCTATGTATCTTGAAATTTTTGCTAGAAAATATTTTTATTTTTTAATATTTAAATTTATTTTTCGGCAAGCTTAATTTCTGATTTTTTTTTCTTGTTAAACATTTAATTTTCTGATTTATTTATAAGTTGCATTATTTTTTTTATCAATATTACAGTTTGTACCATTTTCTAGTTCATTTTTTCAACTGTATGCTTATAATCTAATAGTATTTACGATTTTCATTTATTTGGTGATTTTTAATAAATAAATTACTGATTTTTAATTTTCTTTTAATTAGACTATTTATCTGAATATTCTTTTAACTTAATTAATTTTATCTTACTTATTATGTACTATTTTATCTTAAGCATATATTAAGTGTATATCTTGACCTATATGAAATTATTTATTTTTATTTAAATCTCTGATTTTCAACATCACCTCAGTTCGCTCATTTTTTTGGTGAATATGTTTTTAATTAATTTTTATATTATTTTCTATGCTATTTCCTCTTTATCACCTAATAATTCAAAATACACATATATCTATATATACAAATACATATATTTTTATAAATTTCAAAATTCATTATTTTTTATTTATTTTTAACTAAATTTTCAGAAATCAAATTTTATAAAAATTTCCCCTATTAATAATTTACTAAATATTTTTTTCACTCTATTTTACCAATTAGACCATTTTTAATCTAGAAAATGTTATTTTCACTAAAATAATTTTGTAAAAATTATTTCAGTTAGTTTTCAATGTATTTTATCCTCCAAATTAATTTGAATAATTTTTCTCTATTCATATTATTTTTTATTCTATTTTTAATTATTTTATACACTTTGTTTTCCATTAATAATTATATTCTTAATAAAAATTCTGATTTATCATTTTTTTTGTTTTTAATAAAAATTCCAGCAATATGGTTTTTTCTAATATATCTTATGTTTTAAATCATGCTACCTATTTTTTGTATTTTATTTTTCATTAAGTCTAAAAATCCTTCTTTTCTTCCATTATTAATGATTTAGTTTTCTAATCTCATTCAAGCATGCACTAAATCACGCAAAAAGAAGAAGATAAATTTTTAATGGTTTTTACATGGTAAAACTCCATTTACATGTGTTCTACAATCAATGGATAATCCCTTCAATGGATACCATTCAAGACATCAAGAAGGACAAGAGAAAAGAATGAAAATCAAAGTGTTGGTATTTGATCTTACCTCTCTTTGCTTTCTTTCTTTCATTCGATCTTTGATCTTCAAGGGAAGTTTTCTTTTTCACTTTTCTTGTTCTTGTGTTTATGTGTCTTGAAGAGTAAACCCTAGAGAGGACGGCCTGGAGGAGATGGAAAGCCCTAGAGGGCGACTGGGAGAGAATTTAAGGAGATTTGTGCTCTTGGGAAAGTGTTGGTATACGATAACTAGTCATTTTTACTCACAAGGATGCTCAGCTTATGATTCTCCTCTCATAATCGGTCGCGTCCTGCTAACGTGTGATCCTCCATGATCAACGAGGTTTTCTTAATATCTACCTAAAATTTGGCTCAAATCTAATTTTATGGTCCTTCGTCAATCAAAGGATTAACTCAGTCCATTGTAGTCCATTCATGAGTCAATACAATAAACTCTAACTAAACCTAACATTCTCTGACCTGTCTGACCGACAGGGTCAAACATGGTCAAGAAGGTCAATTGGTGCAATTAAACCTTTAATATTGAATCGAAATACCAATATCCTATACTGTCGACACGTGTTCCAACTTTGGTATACAATAACCAGTCATTTCATACATTTGGGCAGCTTGTCTTTTCCTTTTTTCTTTCCTTTTTCTTTTAATTTTCTTCTCTTTCTCTTCGTTTTTTCTTCTTCTTCTTTTTCTTTCTTTTCTCTCCTCTCTTTTTCTCCTTTTTTTTTCCTCTCCTGAATGGTAATTTGGAGTAAGAATGAGGGAATGATTTGAGAAAGAGAAGCAAACACTCTTTATATAGTATTCAATTTAGTGGGTCCATGCATTTAATACCAAGATAAATGTTGACTCCTCTCTTATCTTCCATCTCATTCACCTGATCCTCACATTTTCTTATTTTCTTATTTTCTTTTACTATACAACCAAGCACCTTCCATTATTATCCAATATATGTATTTTCCATATATGTGTATATATATATAATGTTTGTTTGTTTATTTTCATATATGCATGTAAGAATTAATATATTGCATTAATTCATTTCATTCATTTTTTTTACTTAGCTCCCACTAAATAATTATTATCATTATTTATTTATTTTATTTTTCATTAAATACACTCATTAATTAATACAATTGCCATAAAATTCATGTATTTCCATTTAATGCTCACATTAATTTATAAAATTACCATAAAATCATGTATTTTAATTTATAATTGATTAATTGATATATAAAAATACATATTGAATCAGTCGACTCAGTATCCAAAAGACGAGTCGTTATAGTCTTCCATTCTTAGAACAAATTTCTTCTTCGAAATATACTAAGATAATAAACAAAAATTAAGAAGCGACTCTCATAATCTCAGGAAAATAACTCGCCATGTAGTCCTCTCACTCCCAAGTGTCTTGCTTGACACCATGAATGTCAACACACACATACCGTCAATATCTCTTTGTTGCGCATTTCTTCACAGCGAGATCAATGATAGCTACCAGAGCCTCATCGTATGTACAACCCTCTCACAACTCAACATATTTCTAGTCAATCGCGTGCTAGGGACAGGGGTAGTACTTTCTCAACATTGATACATGAAACACATTGTGTATTCTTGCTAGCTAAGGTGGTAATGTCAATCAATAAGCAACAGGACATATCCTCTTAAGGATCTCGAAAGGTCTAATATATTTTAGAGCAAGTTTTCCTGAAATACCAAAACGAGTCTGCTCCTTTCGAGAAAAAATTTGAAGTAATACATGATCACCGACGTCAAACTCAAGAATCTTCCCTCGGTTATTAGCATAACTCTTCTGTCAGTCTTGAGCTGCCTTCGCGTTTTGATGGACTATTGAATTTTTTCATTTTGATCCTATACAAAGTAGGGCCAAAAATTGCTATGTCACCAACTTTGGCCCAACAAGCTAGAGATTGACAAGGTCAACCATATAATGCCTCAAACGGTGTCATACCAATACTCACCTGGTAGCTATTATTATATGCAAACTCACATAATGCTAAATGATCTTCTTAGCTACTACCAAAATCAAGGATACATGTACGAAACATATGTTCCAAAATTTGAATCACTCTCTCATACTGACCATCAGTATGTGGATGGAAAGTTGTGCTCAAGTTTACTCTAGTCCCCAACTAACTTTGCAAAATCTGCCAAAAATGAGACGTACACCAAACATCTCTAGCTGACAAAATGGACACTAGACCCCATGTATTCTTATGATCTCGCGGATATACAATGAACGCAACCTCTCAATTGAATCACTGGTATGAATTGGGAGGAAATAAGCAGACTTAGTCATTTTATCCACAATGACCCAAATAGTATCGTGTCTCTGCTAAGTTCAGGGTAACCACATCACAAATTTCATGGTAATGTGCTCCCATTTCCATTCAAGAATAGCCAAGGGTTGTAATAAATCACTAGGTCTCTGGTGCTCAGCCTTAACCTGCCTGAATGTGTCACATCTCTGCACAAAAGTCGCAATATCTCGCTTCATCCTTGACCACCAATAAGTATGTCAAGCATCATGATACATCTTATTGGTGCCTAGATGAATGGTATACTTTGAGCGGTGTAGCTTTGCTAGCACTCCCTGACTCAGGCGAGAGTCATCTGGTAACCACAATCGTCTTGTGAACCTCAGTGCACCATCATTGTCAATCGACCACTTTACACGAGAAGTGTCATTTGACCACTCTTAGTACATCATATAACCAACGTCATGAGGCTGCACGTCTATGATCTCAACAAACGACACCAACTAGGCTCTCATCTATGCACTGACTCTGGTATCAATCAAAGTCTCGTGGATACTTATCACTATCACATAATTGATCATTCTCCACTCTTGAGACATATGTCTAGCCACACAAGCAATCTTGACCCATATGCTACTCGGTGCATCAACCATTACATTGGCTTTCCTAGGATGGTACTCAATGGTAAAGTCATAATCCTTAAGCGACTCCATCCATCTCCTCTGCATCATGTTCAAATCTCTCTAAGAAAACAAATAGTTGAGGCTCTTTTGATCATAATAAAGCGTAAAACGCTTGCCATACAAATAGTGCTGCCAAATCTTGGGTGCAAACACCATTGTTGCCAAATCTTGGGTGCAAACACCATTGCTGCCAGTTCTAAATCATGGACAAGGTAATTTCTTTTGTGCACCTTCAACTATTGTAAAGCATAAGAAATCACTCGGTCTCCCTGCATCAACACACACCCAATGCCTATTCCACATGCATCGGTATAGATCACCAACTCACAGCCTAGTTTAGGTAACCCAAGTGCTAGTGCAGATGTCAAATGACGCTTCAGCTCAAGAAAGGCCTCCTTACATTTATCTGTCCATATAAAGGGCACATCCTTCTAGGTAAGTTTCATCATTGGTGCAACAATTATTGAGAAATTCTGCACTATCTACAATAATAGCCTGCAAACCCAAGAAGCTACAGATCTCCGTTACTGTGATAGGTCTCGGCCAACTAATAGTAGTCTTGACCTTAGCTAGATCAGTAGAAATACCATCAGTTCCTACCACATGGCCTAAAAGTCAAACCTCTATCAACCAAAATTTGCACTTGCTAAACTTAGCGTACAAGCAGTAACTTCAAAGAGTCTGCAATGCAATCCTCAAATGCTTGGTGTGTTCCTCCTTAGTCTTTGAGTAAATAAGAATGTCATCAATAAAGATAATGACAAATGAGTTGAGATAGGGACGAAGAACTCTCTACATGAAGTCTATGAACATTATAGGAGCATTTTTCACACCAAACGATATGACTAGGAACTCATAGTGCCCATAACGAGTCTAAAAAAGGTCGTCTTCAGTACATCATTTTCCCTAACCCTCAGTTGATGGTACCCAGATCTTAGATCTATCTTTGAAAACACAGTGGCATCCCTAAGTTGGTCAAACAAGTCATCAATGTGCCAGTTGATACACAAACAGAGGCTCCAATCCTTCTTCCTTACAAACATCACTGGAACACCTCAAGGTGACACACTAGGGGTAATAAAACCCTTACTCATCAATTTCTCTAGCTAGACTTTCAATTCCTGCAATTTCTTAAGCGTCATTCGATAAGAAGAAATCGAAATAGGTTGTGTCTTTGGAATAACCTCAATAATAAAATTGATTTCTCGCTTAGGAGGCAAATAGGTAAATCTTCAGGAAATATATTAGAAAAATCTCTGACAAAATAGTCGACATGTGCATAATATTCCACTAGCTAATCCATCCCAAATATGGCATCAAACTGTAGAAACTCTAGCATTTGAAGGTTGATAATGGTCTCCAAGTCCCCAATCTCAACACGCAACCCTCAAAAATCAAATTAGGATAAATGCATTCCTCGGCTACAGTACTCAACATGAGCTAGGTGGGTGCCCTAAGGGGTCTAGTTCCAATCTATCTACGGCATGTACAGAGATGAATGATAAAGTAGAGCCAAAATCAACCAACACATATAAGGTAGAATTTAAAATAGATCTGGTACCTTCTACCAAAGTTGTGGTAGCTTCCAAATTAGGCTATGTGATGACCTGTACTCTCCCTCGGGTGACGGTAGTGGTGGGTGCATTAAAAGTTGGAAAAACATAGGGCAGTTATATCGTTTGTGGCTTCGCTAACCACACTGATAACATATAATTTGACGTCCCTGCTTAACCTAATATGTCTGGCCTGACCCATAACCTCTATGTCCTAAATCTTGACCTTTGCCTCGACCTTTACCTCCGGCCCCATATTGAGTCAGTGGTTGACCCACCGGCTGATATGTCTGAACTAGGGTGGCGACGATCGAAACTATAGCATATGGTTCACTATGCTCCCCTCTAGACTCTTTTCCCATATATTTTTCTCTTCCTAGGGTATCTACCCGGTCATGATCACCATGATAACCAACCTAAGTCAATGATTGGGACTGTAACTGCGATTACGACTATACTGTGGCGCTTGTATTATCTGGACCATCTAGTGCTCATCTCTACCATGTGTCTCAAATTGTAGCATCTACTTCTGTTCTCAAGGATGGCCTCAATAGAAGTCGATGACGCCTGCCTGATATTGGCCTTCAGCCCTTGAAAGAAGAATCTTGCTCTCTCTCTCCCTTGGGTTACCCACTAAATCAAGTGCATAAGCCTCCAGTTGGATAAATCAATGGATATACTCCTTCACTGACATGTCCTCCTATCGTAAGATCAAAAACTCTACCTTCTTATGTTCTCTCATTATCTTAGGAACATAAGTACTCAAAAATAATTCTCAAAAATGGGCCCATAAAGTAATTGGTCCCTCTATTGTTCGAGTGGCCTTCCATAAGATGGTGGCCTCATCTACAAGCATATACGCAACAAACAGTACCTGGTTTTCCTCGGCCAATTTCAACGTCTCTCCATTCTTATCAATATTGAGAAGCCAATTCTCTGTTGTGTCCAAACTCAAACCCACATGGAACTCCTTGGGTCTCAGATCAAAAAACCTCTTCTGGAGATGATCATGAATAGCCTCATCTCACTATCTCATTGGGGCTACCTCTGTGTGGTGTACAACCCTCTCATCAGCTCCGATCCCAAGTATAATTGGTGCAGGGGATAGTACTAGATTAACCCTTTGTCTCTTAACCTCAATTCTATCTATTCTTTCTCTCAATAAGGTTGTCTGGGCTTGAGTAGCCTCAATGGCACCTTGATCATAGCTTCGAGCCTCTGTATGGGATCCTGTTTGGGTTGAATCGGAGGTGGTAGTGGTGGCATCGGTTTCGAAATCCTTCATGGTCTCCCACTTGGAGGAGGCATTGTGGTCTGCATAAAACATTAAGCTTCCATCATTTCTAAGGTTAAGTAGACCATAACTTCAAAACTTGTAACAAAAGATAGCTTCCATCATTAATCTTGTAACAAAAGATAACTACATGTTAAAGGTGACTATCACCAAATGACAGTTTAATTCGCAAGGTTAAATTCTAAGTCTTAAAACTCACTAACTCCCAATGACAATCCAATTCTCCTCATGACATGGCCACTCTCCTTGGTTCCTCTTCCTGTCAATCAAGAGTTAGAAAGTTTTTGTCCATAATTCCGCAATGCTACTCTAAATTATTTTTAGGGTTTTCCTAACTTTCATAATTACTTTAAGGTTCCCTAAGTTAACAACAATTGTTATTCCTTAATTGAAAAACCTTGGCTCTGATACCAACATTGTCGATACCCCTTCCTTAAGTGAAAAGCTTCAAGTGCACATTTAAACAATTTAAAGATCCCTGAAATAAATCCAAAACATTTAATCACATGTAAATTAATCAGTCCAAAAGAAGATTGGGCACTTGCCCTATTCTGATTAAATACAAAAAAGATAAGATATACGAAACAATATTTAACAAAATAATTAAGTCTTCCTTAGTATTGGTCCATTCGTGTAGCATCACATGTCACCTAAAAAAGAAAAGTGGGTTGAGCTCGAGAGCCAAATAATCATACAACACATCGGTAGCATTATTCAGACTAAAATACAAAACATACAAACACTTTCACTACATTGGGACGTTTCAAACATTTTATTATTTTTCGTCACAATTAAGATCGAAAGGTTTGTGGCTTCGCTGTCCCCCTCATGGTTCTGAAGGTAATGCCCAAGGGCCAATTACCTTTCGAGACCCTGATGGGGGTGTGAGGTTCGAAGTGACAACTAGCCCCACAGCTAGTCTAGTTAGGGACACCCAAGACGACACCCAAATGCCAATCATCACCCCAGTACGTGGTTTTTGTCTTAATTTAATCTTCTTTAGTTTTACAATCACATCACAAATCATACATCATAAGTAATACTTCAAGGTGTACATAAATCATCCATACTGATATTTAAGAAATTCAATCATGGCATGAATTGTTTCGCATTATCTAAGCATGCAAGCGTGGAAGTTTTCAAACAATCATCATGTTACTTCAGTATCCAATCAAACACTCCAATCAATAGTCACTCAAGAGCAGTCCTAGCATGCTCCTAAGTGCATATCCAAAATAATTAATCATCATGTTTAGTATTAAAACTCCAAATAATAGTAGGGAGTACAGTAATCACACTCACCTATTTTTTGGGTCCCTTGTGCCTTTGCGCCAACCTTCGCCACTTTTTGTTTTTTAATTTGAAAAATAAAAATCATCTTGTTGAGTCCAAAGCCTCTATACTCATTTAAATTGAATTCAAAATAGTTTCTCGAGCTTGAATATTTATTTTATTTTATTTTTAAAGTACTCAGGAGGTTCATATATATATATATATATATA
>JAJIYU010005425.1:0-22376 GCA_030144865.1 Tinospora cordifolia
GTTTTTCTTCGCCATTTCTTGCGCTTCTCGGATTGGTTTCACTCTTACACTTATTTACGCTTATGATACATGGTTGTCGGGTCTTTTTGGCCGTTTTGACTCGTTTATTGAGTTTGTTATTCAACTTTCGCAGTTCACTAGAGACGTGGACATCTCATAGACTTTCAGGGTATTACACATTATCTATTGCTTGCTATTTTATACCAACATTCTACTATTAGTCGCATTATTCATTGATCATTCATATGTTATACGTATGTTAGACCAAATTTTATTCACATGTTATCTCGCATTTTTTACCAAAACAACCGAACAATTTTATACTCGTATTATTCAGTTATTATTCTTGCATTATATCATTATTGACGCATTATCCGTTGCTTGGTATGTTATACCTCTACCATTATTGACATTATTCCATAATTATTCATATGTTATGCATACGTTATACCGTATTTTTATATTAACAATCAAACAATTTTTATTCTCGCATTATTCAAATATTATTCTTGCATTATAGCTCTAAACAAGTTGAGAAGAGAGCTAAAAAGCAATGGATAGCCATGTTGGCTACAATGAATCATTCTGAGAATGAAGGTGTGAGACTGTCTAATGAGAACTCCAACTCACCAAGATCATCACTTAAAACAGAAAGTAGTACAAAACCAACAGAGACTGATAGCACAACAACAAAGAAGCGTGGGCACACTAGGATGGGTTTGATTTTGTACATGCTCTTAGAATAGAAGTTGAGTTCAATAAAAAAGGGCAGCTAGTGTCAACTAATTCTGAGAAGTTATCATCCTACATTGGTGTAATTGTGCGAGAGCATGTGCCTGTAGTAATTAAAGACTGGCATCATGTGGCTCCAGAAATTAAAGAACAACTTTGGAGATTAATTGAGGTATGTATATAATTGAATTATTTATTCTTAGAGATTTTAATACTTTATTTGTAGAAATTCTTTAATTTATCCTTTTTTCGTGCATATCAGACAAGATTTGTAGTTGATAAGTATAATAAGGCTATGATATTGCAAAAGATGGGACACAATTGGAGGCAATACAAGTTTAAAGTTTCTACAACAATTAGAGAAGCAATGAAAAAAAATAGAAACTTTGTAGACAATATCTTAAGCCTAGCAATGTGATGTCTCCTAAAGAGTGGAATACTTTTGTTGAAGAAAGATTATCCGAAGAGTTTCAGGTTTGTTGTGTGTTTCTTATGTATATATACTTTAAATTTGAACTATCTCTTCTTTTTCATTATTATTAATATATTCATTTTATTAGGCAACAAGCAAAAAGTTTAGTGAAATGAGAAATAGTCAAAAACTATTGCACACAATGAGTTGGAAGGGCTATGCTCGTTTGAAGCATGAATTGGTCATGGTCTTGGCACATACTTCATTTTATTTTTCCTCTTTGTGTTTTTACATAAGCTTATTTGTTGTAAATGTTACTATTTTCCATATTTTAGAAGGAGGCCATTGAAAATTCAGATTCATGTGCAAGAATAAATGTATGGGCAAAGGGTCATTTGAGAAAGAATGGTGAGCCTTTAAATGAACCAATTCAAGAAGCAATTGTAAGTAAAACATTAAAGCAAATGATATGTGGTTATATATATTGAAATTATATAACAATAGAAAGTTATCAAGTTAATTTACTTGTTTTTATGTGAATGCAAGAAAAGATTAATGACATTAGTCAATCTACCACCAATTTAGTCGAGAGAGATAACTTAAGAGAGGATGCCATTACTAAAGTATTGAGACATGAGCGTCGTGGGCGAGTTCGAGGTCTTGGATTGGGGGCAACACCTTCAAAGGTTGATGCTCAAATTCAAAGTAATGGAAAAGTAAAGGTCTTAGAGAATATAATTCAATATCAAGTAGAAATGATAAATACTCTTGAAGAAAAATCAAAGAAAATGGATACACTCAATGAAAGAGTTGAAGCATTGGTTGCCATGCTCTTAATGCAATCTCAACAAGCGACAACTAGGCTTAAAATTTTCTTTGCAGTTTAATTTATTTTTAAATTTATATAGTCAAATATATTTTATGATATGGTTTAACAGCTTCAAAGCCCAAGTGGAAGAAACATGATTATGATACATTCGAAAGCTCAAACACCACAAGTAAACTATATTTTGAACCCAACTTTGATTATAAATTTTTTTTCTTATAATTTTTATATTATCTTTAATTTGTTTATGTATTATGTAGTCACAACAAGGTAGCCAGCCCACCCAAGAAAAATTGCCTCCTGAGAATGCTAGATGCGAATTATTGAATTGGCATCCCGAAAATGAAAGACACAAAGAAGTTGTAGCAGTAAGAAAGATTTCTTCTACAGATCCTAAGGCTAAAGTTCATGGCCTCCCACTTGGCTTTGATTGTTGGAGAGTTTGGATTGTAAAGGTAGTGAATGAAGATGCTGAATTATATAGACCAACATAAAAAATTCATTACTTGAGTGATGTTGTTGGAAGTACAATTGTTTGGCCAAAGAAGTACATAAGACTATTGGAAATAATAATTACACTTTTTGATGGATTGTATATACTAAATGAGGCATATGAAATGATAGGAAAAATGTTTAATAATGTTTATTTTATATTATGAATTTACAGATGCAGGTAAGTATATGCAATATATATTGTAGTAAAATATTTTTACAATTAAAAAAAATTGACAGATATGATAACGTTTAGTTTTCGTTGTAAGATACATGATATAACAACGTGCAGAAGATTGTTGTTGAAATACTAGAGTTTTCACAACGGGCACAAGCATATTGTTAAGTAATGGACATACAACAATAACCACTTGACTGTTGTTGATAGGTTAAAAGGCTAGGTTTTTCAAATCATTTGCCTGTTTTTATACACATCTACAACAACAGGAATGATGACCATTATCGAATATGTCTTAAAAGATTGAAGCATTTGACAACGTGTGAACGTTGTTGTAACCTCAGTTTTTAGACTGATACACAACACATTACAACAACAGGCTCGTGACCATTGTCAAAGGTTAGGGTTTCCACAATGTGCGCTTGTTGTTATAATATTTCTACAACAACAGGCATAGTGACCATTGTCGAATATGTGTTTAAAGATTGAATCATTTAACAATGGGCGAACGTTGTTGTAACCTCACTCTTAGACCGATACACAATACTTTACAACAACAGGCTATTAATCGCTATTAAAAATAGTTGGTCGTTTAACAACACCCTGATCGACGACAACACTATAAACATTGTCGTATGGGTATAAGAATGAACATTGCACGTTGTTGTAGGTTTCATTCTTGTAGTGGAAGGACCTACCTACCATTGGTGGGAGATAGTCATGAGTGATTCTACTATAGACGTATTTACTATCACTTGGGAACAGTTTAAGACTCTGTTTTATTTGCATTTTTTTCTCTATGGCAAAGATGAAACAACTATAGTCAGAGTTGATTTTACTGGCATAGAAGAATATGGCTGTTGTAGAGTATGAATAAAAATTCATTGAGTTGTCCAAGTTTGCCCCGAAGTTGACAAGGGATGAGCATTCCAAAGCAAAAAAGTTTGCTGAGGGACTAAAGGTAGAGATATGGAAGATAATACATCCTCTAGATTGACCACCCTTAAGGAAACAATGGAGAAAACACAAATGATCTAGTGAGATCTCGAATATGAACAAGCTTTGAGAAATAGACAAGAAAGGTCATAGCCAGAACAACCGGTAGGAGCCTCATAGAAGAGGTAGAATAGACAGGATGGGTACTGAGCGCTCAAAGTCAAAATCAGGCACAAAATCATAATAGGCCACAGAATTAGCAAGCACAAACTGATCGTGCCAGGGATGAACAAAAGGAGTAGGCAAAGAGGCAAGGGTTATGTTTCCTATACCGCAAGAGGGGACATGTTGCCAAGAACTGTACTAATAGAGCTCCAGCTCTTGCTCAGCAACAGCAGGCGCGTGGACAAGATGGTCGTCCATAGTAGAGGCAACAACTATAACCCCAACCATAGCAAAGTCAGGGGTAGAACCAAAATTAGGGTCATGGACAGGATTAGGCTTAACTTTATGTTGCTGATGCCTAGGCTGATTACGCACGGGTAGTGGAAGGTACTTTCCTTTTGTTTAGTTGCTATGAAAGTTTTGTTTAACTCTAGTGCTATCTGATCCTTCATTTCTAAATGTTTAGTGGATAGATTACAATTTGTGACAAACCTATTGCCTATGACATTACATGTAGCCAAACCCATAGAGACCATAGTGAACTCTATGAAATATTGTAAATGTGACCCCAGATTTGGGGATAAGCTGATTTATGCTAATCTCACTACACTTCCTTTTCATGGGTATGATGTTATATTGGGTATTGATTGGCTGACCTTATATCAAGCCAAGATAGAATGCCAGAAGCAGAGGGTGACTATGACATTGCCTTTTAGAGACGTGTTTAGGATAAATGGAGATATGCAAAAATTGCCAAGGAGTCTTATGATAGCTATGCTACACTGTTTAAAACAAAAAGAGGACTTCAAATAGTTGCTAGAAGAGGATACTAAAAAAAATTAGAGAAATACAAGAGATACCTATAGCACAGAAATATGTAGACGTATTCCTAGATGATCTACCTAGACTACCACCACACAGACAGTAGATTTCAAGATTAAATTACATCTGGGCACTGACCCCATAGCTATTCCACCTTATAGAATGTCATCGGTGGAATTGATTGAGCTAAAGACACAACTAGATGAGCTCCATGAAAAGGGATTTATCAGACCCAAGGAGTCACCATAAAGAGCTCTAGTGTTGTTTGTGAAGAAAAGGGATGGATATATGAGACTTTGTTTGAACTATCGGAAGCTAAATTAAGTAACAATCAAGAACAAGTACCCTTTGCCTAGAATAGATGATTTGTTTGATCAGTAAAGTAGAGCCACTAATTTCTCCAAGATTGATCTAAGGTTAGGATATCATTAATTGAGGATCTGAGAGTGTGACATAAATAAAATAGCCTTCAGAAATTTTGTTTGGTTTAATCAACATGTCGGTTGCATTCATGGATCTAATGAACAAGGTCTTTAGGAAATAGTTGGACTAGTTCATGGCAGTATTTGTTGATAACATTCTGATTTATTCCAAGTCAAAGGCTGAGCATGTGGAACATTTGAAGATTGTTCTAGAGATGCCGAGAAGAAATGAATTATATGCAAAGTTTAACTTGTGAGTTTTGGATGAAGAAGGTCAAGCTCTTTGGCCATGTCATCTCAACTAAAGGAATATCTATAAACCTAGAGAAAGTAGAAGTAGTATCCAACTGAAAGCGGCCTGAGACTGTAACAAGAATCAGGAGTTTCTTAAGTTTGCAGAATACTACCACCGATTCACCTTAGATTTCTCAAAGTTAACTAGACCAATGACTAAGTTAACCAAAAAGGGCGAGAAATTCATTTGGGACGAAAATTGTGAACGTTCATTTCAAGAATTGAAGAAGATGTTAACTTCAACACCTATCTTAGTCACACCTACTCACAGTGTGAAGTATGTTCTATATACTGATGCATCACAAAATGGATTAGGTACTATTTTGATGCAAGATAGGAAGGTAATAGCTTACTGTTGACAATCCAATAAGTGAACAAGATCGCAATAGTAATAATAGGTTTAGACCAAGTATTTTCCTTAGGGAACGGACACTAGTTAACTATCTTAAATCCCAATCTAATATTAGCATTCACTTTATTGAGGCTTTTAATAGAGTTTCGTTGGTTTTAATCCTAATTTGAATTAAAAACGATTGAAAGCAATAAATTTCTGTTCTAAAAACTATGTCGAGTTATTTAGGATAGTAAATTTGCTTTTTATCACCCTCAATTCATACTTCAATTAATTAAACCCCTTGTTATGTAGGTTTCAGCACTTATCATCAAAGCTCTCTCCCCAGGTACCTTAACACCTATCAGTCTTTTTCCCTAATACCCTCTCGCAAGGTGCACAATTAACAATCTAATGCCTTGTGAATAGTACTCGTGTTCAACCTCCTAAACAATCGATAACCTCCCAATTTATCAATTGATCTAGGTTTATGTTTTGATAGTCCAACTATTAAACCTCTTTCCTGAGTTAGTCTAATAGTTTGAGATCATATTGTTCATCGTCATTAAACATTAAGCATTAAACACTCAGAATATAAAACAAAACATTGAAATCAATTAATTGGAATATAGAATTGCAGGATCCTACAATAGAAATTTACATCCTAGGCTTAAAAGTGACTAGCCTGACATGGTATTTAGTTTAAACATCAAAGAATAATGAATAGAGAGGACCATACTCAAGGTTTGATCTTCAATCTTCAATTCTTTATTGTCCTCACTCTTTGTCTGCTTTTGGCCATCGAAGTTAACTAACCTTCGAAGTTAAGAATACTTAAACCCTAATCTCCTACCCCATATATATTAAACCACTTAAAAACCCTAAACAAAATTGGAAATACACAACTTAGTCGCATTACCGTAGTCATTGACCGCAGTAATCCTCGTCCCATGTCAAAAACACAATTTTGGATTATGTTAACCACGATCAGTGTGCTCGATCAATGATTTTTCATGAATTTCCTATTCTAGTTACCTCAATCACTGTACTGATTACTGCGATAATCCATATGACACACTTTTCTGTGGTTTTCTGGCTTTTCTCCAATTACCCTGGTCATTCGCTTTTGTACGCAATAATTGGTTGTTTTTCCTTGTTTATAACCTTTCTTTGCCTTTTTATGTTGTAATCCTCTCTCTCTCTGCTTCATTCCTGTCCTGCACAAACACAAAAAACCTTCCTCAGACAACATTTTCTCATAAAAATGTCATAAACAACACTTAACAATTCTTAGATGTAATAAACATATGCAATTCATATCATAAAGGCTCATGCAACTAATTATGCACAAATATACTTGATTTCCCACTAAACTTCTATAAAATACATATAAACTACCCATAATGATCTTAATCTATTATGCAACTAACAAATACCCCCAAACTTAGATTATTGTTTATCCCCAAACAATGACTCAAAGTCTATATCTACATGTCATACCATATATAGTTGAATTCCTTTTCACTCATCATTGCAACCTCAATCAGTCATTCTTATAGTTTGCAATTCATTAACACATCCCTAAAGTTGCTCAGGTTGTCTAGATTTTTAGATCATCATCTATTCTCTTCAACTTCACGCTCTCATCTGTCAATATCTCGATCATCCTAAACCTTGTAAGTGATTCACAGATGCCATTCTACTTATAAAAATCCTCTCATAATATCTAGGTACACAAACCCTCTCAATGCTCTCCTCTGTCAAATCTTTACTCAAGTCAACCCATAGTCAGGATCAGTTGTCTTTTTTCTCATAATAACCTATTTTGTTCAATGCAACTTGATCTTTTATGAATTAATTCCTTATTTTCTTCATTCTTTCTAATAACCATGTTTTCACAGCTCTCTCAAACTTATTTCATCACAGGTAATACAATATGTACTCATATATGCACATTTGCAAAAGTAAACGGTTTAGCTTTCATTGACAACACTGAAATAGATATAACCCTTTTTATTTCTCTTACTCTTCTCTCTCTTTTTTTTTCTTTTTTTAAACAAAATATCGATACTAAATTGAAGGTACATGTACTTCAATGTCAACATTCCCTCCTTCTTTCACATCTCAAAGTGGGTAGTATTAAACCATGAGTGTATATAAATAGGTGCAATTGAGATATTCATAAAAGGATAATTTGTTTGTATGATGTTTAGGTTTATAACAAGAAAACAAGCTATAAGGCTCAAAATTGGCTACAGATGGTTAGTATGTCTAGGATTGCCCTTTAGGTTATGGCTTAAACAAAGATGACCTATGTCATTTCCTTTCTAAAATTCTTCTCAATCAATGTTCAAGATAAATTTGATTATTTCAAAGGTCCATGGGAAATTCATTTTATTTGTAGTTTGGTTTCCACTCTTCTCTTCTCAATTTCAAATTCTCAATCTACCTAAGACTACAAGGTTCCATCAAATTCAAATTTTAGACAAACCAAGCTCATAGACTTTTTGAACATACCCTAGTTCTTTGTGTCATTACTCTATAAGAACTTCAAATGTCATTGGTCACTCAGTGAAGGTTTCAACAGTATGGTATGAATCTAGCCTAATTGACACATACTACATGATCCTAAAAGCATGCAAGAAAAAATAGTTGAAAAAAATAAATAATAAAATAATAATAAAAAAGCTAAACCTGACATGTTGAAGAGATTAACACCCCCAAACTTGAATAGTGCCTTGTCCTCAAGAGCATACTGACGCGCACAAATGGGAGAGCAAAACATCAAAGACATGCATACAAAAAGGCATAAAAGTTAATCAGGAGTTCACCAAATAGCTAAGTAAATAGATTAATGAGAGAAAGAGTCAAACATGGCAATAATCTATACACAATATCAGCTGAACGATAAAGAAAATACAGCTTAAATAAAAGAAGAAATAAGGTATCAGTCTCCAAAAACTTCTGCCTCGCAACAAAATCATTATCATCAATGCCAACATCATCATCGTCATCATCGTCAGCTACTAGTGGAGCTTGAGATAGTGAAGGATCACAGCAAGTAAGATCCATATAAGGGGCTAAGTAGCTTGGAGGAGGATCAGCTTGCACCATAGTCGGGTTCTCGCTTTGAAACCATCGTGTGATATAGGCTACGCTATACAGCATTATGTGCAGTTCGGATGGCTGTGTAATAGAGGATGAAGGGGTCGCTACAGTAGATGAAGGTGGTGCGGCAGCATAGGAGGAAGGTGGTGTTGTAGTAGACAGCTCTGGATTAGCAAGAGGTATTGACAGCTTTGCAGTAGCCCATCTCTTCTTGACAAGGGCTGCGGTGAATATCTTCACAGCAATGTGGTCCTTCATCTTTAGTAGAGGCTCACCCTTTTGCCATACAACCCCTGCCCTTTTATATAGCTCAGTGATCAAAGTAGGGTGGGGCAGACGTGCATTAGTCTTATCAATGGCTGACCTAATTGAGTTAGAAATGATAAAGCCTATGTTGATTAGTAAGCCCTTCACGATGTAGTAAACCAGGATAGCTCTCTCTAAAGTAAACCTGTTAATAGCCAAAGATGGTGGAAGGTTAGCACAAACCACATATAACCAAACCTTGGCAGCTGTGGCGAATGATCTCTTATATAATCACACTAGCTTGTCATTGTAACAAGTCTAGGAGGCACCCTCTATACACGGAGTCTTCAGAATATCCTCTGCGTTGAAACGAGTAGCTAAGTGTGCATAGTAGTCATCTGGGGTGTCTAGAGGTAGCCCATAAACCTCATTAATGGTGGCAGCACTAAACTGGACCCATTTGCTTCAGACTCACATAGCCAAACCTTCCTGTTTAGAAGCATTGGCGTAGAATCCTTAGACCAGGAAAATAATTGTAGTAGATGGGGCACTAATCAGCTTCAATCAATGGCCAAATTGCACTATTCTGTCATGAGCATTATGCCCTTCTCTGAAATCAAGTGGCGGTTGTCTCGTATGATGTTAAACCATTGTTTTGTTGTAGCAGACCTAAAGTATTGCCTATCTTCAGGAGCAGGAGGGACTAATGCTTGTCTCCCCTTTGAGACAAGATGCTTCATTCTAGGCGGCTTTAGGAGCAAGAGGGGCTGATGCTTGTCTCCCCTTTGGGACAAGATGCTTCATTTTAGGCGGCTTGCAAACAATGTCAGTAGGCAAGAAAAACCACTTTTTTAATAAGTAAGAAACAGAGCAATTTAATGCAATTTGCATAATGGATTGTCAACTCAATGAATTCCCATGACAGATGCGTTTGGAGCAGTACAAACTATGCTAACACCCAAATACAACCCAAACAAATATCTGAAAATAAAAAACATGGCATTGCAAACATTCCTTGGTACTCTATTCAATATAATATGCACATCAAAAGCCATCTAGCAACTTAATAGAAGAAGTAAAGAGTAAAATCACATCTAGCACAGTGAATGAGGGCTTTTAACAATGCAAAAATAAGGAAATGAAAAATGGGCATGATAAATGAAGAAGAAATCTTGAAAAACTTGCTTAAAATGCTTTATTATGCAAGAAACGATCCTAAATACAAGATTAGAGAATGGAAATAGCCTAAAAAGAAGTAAAAGAACTTACATTGTTGATTTAGAGTGAAGAGATGCTCAAAAACAGTCTTGAAATGGAAGAGGATTCAAAGAAAATCATTGCGAATGAGTAAAAAAAAATGACTGTTTTTTTTTTTTTTTTTGCTTTAAATGACGCAATTACCGCGGACAATCTAGAGTGACCGTGGTAATTGCATGAAAAATCTGGAAAAAAAATGTATTCTGGTTACCACGGTAACCAGACCTGGTAACCCAATGCAAAACTTCATGTGTTCTGGTGATCACAATCACTAGAATGCATGCCCTAGCTGCTACTCTGGTGACTCGATCACCAGAACACATGCTTCACTAACCGTTCTGGTGACCTCAGTTACCAATATGCATGTTCTAATACATGTTCCAGTGACCACAGTCACCAGAATGTTGATAACACTATAATTTTTTTTTTGGACTTGACTAAATCCTATACACCAAAAGGAAAGAAAAGAAAAAACTAAAAAAAAAATAATATGCCTCCTAGAAAATTAAAAATCACAAACAAAACAAGTAGGAAAATAAATAATAAAAAAATTGGTGGGTTGCCTCCCACTCAACGTTCTGTTTAACATCATTAGCTCAGTGTGGATATGGTGTTTTTATTCTTTCAATGCTATCAACTCCACAGTTTGTTTTAGGCCTTCATAGAATAGTTTCAACATCTGACCATTCACCTTGAATTTATGTCCATCCACTAGGCTTTCAACTTCTACCACGCCATAAGGGAACACATGCGCGACAAGAAAAGGACCCGACCAATGAGATTTAAGCTTACCAGGAACAAGCCTTGAATTGAATAATAGTACTTGTTGTCCCAGTTTGAACTTTTTATTCTCAATCAGCTTGTCATGCCATTTCTTTGTTCTTTCCCTATAGATAGTGTTATTTCAAATGCATTGTGCCAAAATTCTTTGAGTTCCACCAAATGGAGTATATAGTTTTCCCAACAATCTTTTGCATCAAAGTTAAGCTTCTTTATTATCCAACAAGCCCGATGCTCTAACTCGCATGGTAGGTGACAAGATTTTCTATATAAAAGCTGATAAGGGGACATGCAGATGGGTGTTTTGAAGGTTGTTCTATATGCCCATAGTGCATCATCCAACTTTAATGCCCAATTTTTTCGATTAGTCCCAACAGTTTTTTTGTAGAATAGCCTTGATTTTGCGATTTTACACTTTAGCTTGCTCATTTGTTTGAGAATGATAAGGCAAGAAACCTTGTGTCATACACCATACTTGGTGAGAAGGTTATTGAATATTCTATTGCAAAAATGTGTACCTTCATCACTCACAATTGCTTGTGGTGTTCCAAAACAAGAGAAGATTTTTCCTTAGAGTTCAACCACTTGATGTTTGAATAGTAGAGAGGGAAACAAATTAAATAAAAAATGCATTTAGTTGCTTCTCATTACAATTCATCAAAATATATTATATTATTGAATTAAATTTATTTAATTAAGGTTGAAATGTATATATTTGTATTTAAAAATGAATATTTTACAGAGAGTCATCAAGGGATTCCATTAATAACTAGCCGTTTTGGTTTATTTGGCACAACTCGATGAATTTAGTAGATCCTTTTAGGTCAGAGATTCCATATGAGGGAACCCTAAGAAAGGTGTTGACTCTAACTACCATCCATGTATGATCCATACTAGATCTAACCAACTACCCATCCTACCTCCTCTACCTTTTTGACAACTCATCTTTGTCTCAATATAGTCTTTCAACATTAAGATACGAAGGCTTCTTATTCCATAGCAACAAAAACACTTTTTTACCCCTTTATATACTAGGGGATTTCAATTGAAAAAGAAAATGTTCTATATTAATGGATTCGGGTCCATAATCATGGGTTCTAATGCACGAGATCTTGTAGCACTTACCAATGAGGCATATAGGAGTAGTTGTTGATCTACCTTATGGCTGGATAGATAAATGTTTCAATTTCTACATTATTTTTTAATATAGGTCACCGAATATCAAAAGCTTATTACGTGAAATCCTATTTTTTTGGAACGAGTTGAAGGAGTTGGCATTATTGGTGGGGAGGGCTCCCATTTTGCTCACTGGTGCTACGAAAATCGATTTTGCTTTCTTTTCCTCCTACTATAAGATGTTTCAGTTCGTTAGGTTTTCTCTGGCTTGACCATGGATTCAGCAATAGTTCAAAAGGTGGTCTTTTTCACAAAAAATAGATATCAAATAAAAAAGATCTAGTGTTTCACTAAGATTTTGAATAGTTGTTCTGAATGCAAGTTGATTATGTTTTACTTTTTCATTAAAGAAATACATCAGTAACTCAATTTCAACTCAAACATAGGTTTGATTCACACTCTATGTTTTAGGAAATATTTATCATACAAAAAGAGGAAAAAATAGAGTCTTTATCTAAAGAAATTTGTTGAGAAACGGGAAAAGAAGCAACATCTTTTATCAAACAGCGAAACGTTTGAACCAAGAGTTGAATATGGATGGGATAGCATATTAGTATATCTAATACATGATTTTAATGTGAAAATTGATCCTAACCCTAACCTAAACACTCTAGGATCCTTTAGCAAACTTGTTCCCATTTCAAGTCAAGAGATAGATAAATAGACACATTGCATTGCATTGATCGTGAGCATTCGTAGTGACTGAGGGGCTTGAAGACCAATAAACGAGTTATTTATACCAAACATTCTTCTTATGGTTGAAAATATTGTTAAAATACTTCTACAAGAAGTCTTTATTGAAAACAAGAGAAAACATCGAGCAAGCAATAAATATTTCTTGGTTTCAATTTTGAGACATACAAGGAACAAAAAAGAACAATATAGAATTATTTTAAAATGTATTAGCTAACGTAGTTGGGGTAACGAGTTTTTGTTGAGAGTTCTGAAAATGGAATAAGATTTTTGAATTCCCATGGAACCATAATACAAAATATAAATTCATTAATCGTCTTTCTATTGGAGAATGACTGAGTAACATGTAAGAACCTACCCTTGCTAGGAACAATAATTGGAAATGGCTACTAATACGTTGTCAACTGAGGAGCAAAAGGAGGAATCTGCCCAAGGAGCGGCTCGTGTTTGATTAGCTAGTTAGTGAGGCAAAATCTTACTAAGGCGATGATCAGTAGCTAGCTCGAGAGGATGATCAACCACACTGAGATTGAGACAGGAGTTAGACTCCTACGCTATGCAATAATTGGGAATTTTCCACAATGGGCGAAAGCTTGAAGGAGCAATGCCATGTGGAGCTAGAAGGCCTAGAGGTTGTGAACTTCTTTTCCTGAACAAGAAGCAATGATCCCGTTCGTGGATTAATGAAAATGTGCATTACATAACACACACAGATTACGTTGTACTACAATTTCTTTCAAATTTATTAAAATTTCATATAGTAATTCTTCAATACTTGTTATTGTAGAATATTCATGTGGTATCTTTTCATATTTTACATCTGTTATACCTTGAGAGGGCTTAGTTGATCTATGATTTATATTTCATCTTTCGTTTCCTTTTCGTTTATATTGAGAATGAAAGAATCGGTTACATTTTCATATGATCTCCTCTTACAGGTAGGACTAAATAAATAATTTTTTTAGGCATCGTAGCGTGTAAATTGACTCTAGGCCAAGAAGGGTAAACAAGAATGAATAAATTATATGGAATCCAAATAGATTTTCTTTATTCTTTTTCTTTTATATATTGAATTCAATAGTCATCCCCAAACCTTTAAATTTATGGTTTTTGTTGGTGCAAATCCAATCAACTTAATTTGAGATGAAGGACAGAAAGTTGTTACTTTTTGTTTTCCTATATAATTGGAGCCGTGGGGCTCTATCTATTTATTCACTTCACCTAAACCAATCAAGTTGAGTTTTCTGAAACATATCAATAAGATAAGCCCATGTCGTGAGTTCTCAAGCCATAAATAAACTGAACACTCAAGAAATCAGTTGAACAGATTAATTTTCACATTAAAAACATGTATTAGATATACTAATATGCTATCCTCAAAATACCCTTTTCTAACTTTTACGGTCGATTTCTTAGTTCAAGATCTCTCTTAATAACTAGAATCAAAGAATTATTAGATCTGTTCCGCCCAAAATTTATTTTTTCATTCAATAAGTTTGTCTTTTTACACCCCCTACCCCCTGCTTTGTTTGAGATTCTAACCCTCATTTTTGATACGACGCTAAAGTAACATATGTCATACTCCCAAGAAAAATTCGAATGACCTTCAACAAAAAGGGTACCTGTACTAGAAACTAGCAAAGGTGGGTCCACCAAGTCGAAAAAATCACAAATCAAATAAAATATATATAAATAAAAACAAAATAGTCATTGAAATAATGATTTTAAATTATCACACAAAAAAACTTCTACTTGATTTATTTCATTCAAATTCTAATAAAAACAAATGTCGTCCGCTAACAAACGACCAATTAATGTTTGGATAAAACTTATTTTCATCATCATCCCATTTTGAGGACTCACAAAAATATTTTGTGCAGTGCCACGATCTGTTCTACCTACAACAATGTGTTGAACTACTTCAAAATGTCTGCGAGTAAGGTACCTAGTATCTGATATTCATACAATAGTATCCACAACTCCTTTGCTGGATTTATAACAAGGGATGATACATTTTGTTAAAGAGAGTCCTTTGTGTAAATTAATCATTTGTCCTTAAGGATTCGACATATTTATAAGCATATATTATTTTAGTGATTTGTTTAGAATCATACATTCTAGAAGCATTCTACAAAATTCATTCCAAAAGATTAAGACAGAAGGCGTTAAAGTTGCCCTTATAGATTAGGGTGACGATTTAAGTATGATCGATGTCCATATTAGCAGGTAATAAATGAATCGTGTGAGATATGTATATTATACATATATTATCAATTTAACTACGATTAATTTATTAATTATATCATAAGACATAAATTTAAAGACAACACACGTAATAAACAGATAGTTAGAATTAACACATTTCTATAAATAAATCATTTTTGTATTATATTAGAATATGATACATTTAACATGTTAACTTAAATCTTTATGTTATTAGCATGACACTCTAACAAGTGAAGTTAATGGGCTATTTGTCAAATAAACCACCATTTTAGTATTTATATTTCTGTTATACTTGCACTACACCAATTTTAATATTTAGCAACAAAATTTTTTTTATTGTTAAATATTATTTTTAGAAACAAAAAAAATATTTTTATTGCTATTTTTATTAAAAAAATTTAATAAAAATAGTAACAATTTTTGTTCTTATTGCTGAATATAATTTTAACAATAAAAATAATAATTTTGTTACTAACTGCAGCCTAAATAATTGATTTTTTGGTAACTTGGTCACCATCGTCCGTTTCTCAATCTCACTGATTTCTTGCTCGATCTAGGTCCATCTTCTCTCGTCTCTCGTGTTGCACGATCCAGATCCAAGTCCCCATCATCTTCAACGTCTTCAACAGCCTTCTTATGTTACTCAATCCAGGTTCGATCCAGATTTTCTTTGACAAAGATAACTGTTGTGTTGTTACTAAAACCCTAGAACGAAGAAATAACCATAATTGTAAAGAAGCCTAACTCTGCAAAACATTGAATTATACTGAAAGCAACTCCTAATCAAACGAACTGAATATGATATCATAATCGTCTCTTCTTTCGGTTCTTCCTTCTTCTTTTTTGCAGCAGGCGCGGCTGCGGTGGCAACCGGAGCAGCCACGGTGGCTGCACCACCGCCACCACCGGCACCGACGTTCAAGATAAGATCTTCAATGTTCTTTTTCTGAGCTAACTTGGCGAACAAGCTCGACCAGTGGCCTCGCAAAGCACCTTAGCTGCTTTCATCAAGGTATAAATCTTCTCCGACGTGATAGGGATGTCTTCGTCGCAGAGAATCATGGCAGCATAACCGCAAGCGAGCACTGTGGTCGACATCTCTCAATCTCTTGGCATGGAGAATCGGGACTCTGCCCTCGTCCTTCCTGTCTAAGCCTTAGTAGTTTTCTTCTCTGTTTATGATTGAAGAAAATGTGGTGCAGCAGCTTTCTTCTATAGATATGATCCGAGTCTTGCGTTTAGAGAAGTGATTAGATGATTGAGTGATGACTGGATACATATGAGCTTCAACTTTGGGTTGGTGATCAAATGCTTCCATGGTAATGGGATTTAGATGACCCTCAGCTATTGCTATTGCCATTGATGAAGGAATTTCTCTAAATTTATTAATGATTGGATAAGGACAAGTTACTTCAAAAGAATCAAGGCAAGGAACAGCATGAGAAACTAGAGCCAGACTTAGTTGAACTGTTATAAAAACTTTCTAAGTTAGGCACGACTTTTCAACACATTTTTTACAATGCATCATGGTTTCTAAGTGAAATATGCATTATAAGGCGATATTTGAAAATTTTAAGGGAGTTGTCCTAACAGTAATAGCATGTCATCTTGATTTGAGATATTCAGCTTATTCTAGTTGCAATTTTAGTTTGATAGTGCAAGAATGATTACCACAAAAGACAAAAATCCAAACCTCACCACCTCCAAACTTATGGATTGCCTTAAATCTCATGTTGGTTTGTGATTCATGGCAATCCAAGAAAGTTGTGCAAGTATAATTTGGCTCATAGCCTTGTGTTGTCATCAGTTTTAAACTCTTGCCAAGGATTATATACACCATCATGAATTAAACACCATTATTCCATCATGAATTGCAAAATAGAATCCATGCGTTAATCAAAATGGAGTCAGATGAGTTTTATGAGTTCACAACCGAGAATTATTATTGAATTTTGTCAACAAAAAAGGAAGGTAAAGTTGGCTAGCCAATATTATTAGTATTATTATTATTTAAATTTAGCTGGCATTATAGATGTCATCCTTGATTGAATACACCATTATCTAATCCATGCCCATCTATAGATTTGAATACACCATTGCAAGCTCAAAGCTATATATTGTTACTACAAAACAGGTGCATCTTTTTTACTCTTTTAATTGACTTATTCTTGTTACAACTTAATGCAACAGAGTGACAGACTTTTGACTAGTACTTGAGCTTTACTAATTCTCACAAATTTGAGAACATCACCTTAACAAATTACATTATGTTTCCTTAAGATCTTGATATTTTAGGATGCTGGGATTTGTACTTTCTTTTTTTTTTGGCTCTTTGAAAACTATTCAAGGATTTAATCCACCATTCTTTTCTATAACATTCTAGGGCCGATTTGCAGATGCATTACTACAAAAGATGGCCGATGTAGCAATTCCACCTAGCAGAATATGTGGTCTGGGAACTGGGTAAGCAATATGCTTAAGGAGTATCTACACAAACTCTGATTTCTCCTAATGTTGTTTCTGCAATTCTCTTCAGTCCAAAAGTGGAGGTATTGAAGCAGCTTCAAATGGTACCACAAAACCAGGGTCTAACACTACAGTAAGATACCTTAACTGCTTGAGGATATACTCAGACAATCAATTTTAAGCTTATGTGAGATCTTTTTTGACATCATTACTTTTAAGCCTCCTTCGCATGTTGGAACAGAATGTTTAACAACTTCAAATGTAGTTCATATATCAATCTCTAATACTAGTTTTTTAGAATAATATCAAGTTTGCCATACTCCTATGCTCTTTTTATTTTTATTTTTTATCAACAGTTTTGTTGAAGATCGACTCGCAACTCTAAAAAATGTCACTAGAATTAAATTCATGGAATCTGTATTTAGGTGATTTCTCTATTCTTTCTTTTATTCCTTGTCTGCTCTCATCTTTATTTCCTTCTTAAATGATCTTCTTATATATATATTGTGTGTGTGTGTGTGTGTGTGTGTGTGATTTCATAGGGGACTAGGGATACAACACTTAGAAAGAGAGGGAGGAAGCTACAAGCATTCCCCAAATTCACCTTCTACAGCTCTCCGACTTCACTAAGAAGCGCAAGTAGTGTCTTTTTTGCCTCTTTGGCTCAGTAACCGTTCGTTTTGCCTGATTATTTGAAGCTTTGTTCAATATGTTTTCTATGATGCCTTACTTTCAGGCTATTTTCAATTCTCCTGATGGAGATTACCCATTAGCTTTGGATATGGGTTGCATGAGAAAAGGTTAGATATGGATAAATGGAAATAGCATTGGCCGGTATTGGCCTGCATACAAAGCAAGAGGTAATTGTGGTAACTGCAACTATATTGGAACATACGATGAGAAGAAATGCCAAAAAAATGGTGGAGAAGCGTCGCAAAGATGGTGTGACACCCCGAGCCCTCGGACTGGAACCCAAGTCCTCCTGCATGCGTCACGTGGGGCCTAGCGCATAGACAAGCGCTCCCTTCAGCTTATCTGCTGTGCGTGCGGGACATTTCATCTCTCCGTGGGTCTGATCCGCCGGGAACCCGAGGTCGTCAACCTCTTTTCAACTCACTAAAACCGTTCTCAATTTCTTCAATTGAGAAAAACATGTTGATTTTGATAAACATCCTACTAAGTCTATCGACGAATTTCATAACTCAGAAAAATAGTTTCAAACACTTCACCGGATTTTCATAGTAAATATTCATATTGGAAAACAAATTTCTGCAGCGGAAACCATCAAAACCACCAACCCATATGACAAGGTTTAAGTAAAACTAAACATACACATGATATTAACCTCTGAAGGTAACATTGACAAAATCATCTCAAAACTATGATCAAAATTAGGCTCACAGAGCCAAAAGTCCCAACAACATTTGAAAATGTATAACAGTTCCAAAAGAAATATTTGGCCACACGGCCTGTTCAAAATATATACATGATCTCTGAAAATTTAAACAAAAACAAAAGTACAAGTCCAACAGTGACCTCCCAGCGGGATCACCAAACAAACCCTGAATCAACGGTCAACTAGGGTACTTCACCTCTGCGAGTACCTATAAAAGAAAATGGGGTGAGCTCGAGAGCCCAGTGGATCATCTCTACACATCACTAGCATTATATAAACCAGAAATCCAAAACATGCACACACTTCCAGTACATTAATCATTTCAAATAGTTATTTGTTTTGTTATATCCTAAGACCGAAAGAGCTATACTCCCAGTGTCCCTCGGTGATAAGAAATCGATCCTAGCCGGTACCATCTCAAGCTACGATACCGTTCACGACCTGTCACGTCGTCCAAGAATAGGCGCAATGGTGTACAGCCAAAACTTGCCCGTCCGAGGAAACTCTCAGCCCTCGCAGGAGGCTTTATTAAGAACACCAACGATGGGATTTGGAAGATGTTGTGCGGCAAAGCTAGCCACGTCCACGAGTCGTCGACAGATGCCACCATCGCCCCGGTATGTTGATTTATTCAATCTTAATTTAATATTCTTTAGTTTCAATAGATTTCATTTCATACCCAATCATCAATCAAGGTATCTAAATCATGTCGCAAATGACATAAATAACGAGACATTATGCCGCATATTCAAGCAAATACTGAAAGCATATAACCAGACATTATGCTCAATCATCACTCAAAGCATCCAAGCATTTAAATTACACATCCTAGCATGCATCTAACATCTTAGGCTACTCAAACATCATGCCTTGAACTTCAAGCCTACATAATACTAGTAAACAAGAGAATCCCGCCCACCTGATAACAAGGAACAACCCTTGCGCCTACTCGCGAGGATCACGCTCGAAATCCACTGTCTATCAAGCGATTTGCACCTTCAGAAATTCTCCAGATAGGAAAATTTCCTCTGGATCCGTCTAAAACTGCAATTGAACAGTTAAAACTTCTAGAATTCAGTTCTAAATCGATAAACTATCAGTTTAGAAGAAAGATCCGAGCTCATAGGGTTCCGGATCATTTTATTTCATCAAAAACCTCCAAACCTTAGTTTTTGATACAGAATCTGAATGAATCGATAGAGTTGAAACTTAAATAATTAAGAGGTTCAGATTCCTACCTTAGACCTTTAGCTCCTCCTTGAATCAATTCTGGATCATTTCTTTGAAACTCCGGATCGATTCGGGAAGTTCTGTGCGTGAAATGACGAATCACGAGCTTGAAATTGTTTAAATTTCACCCAATGACTGCGGTCGGCACTTTATGAACCGCGGTCACCACTGTAACCTAAGTTTTTCCCTGAAATTTGCACTGAGGACCGCGGTCTTCCTTTAGTAACCGCGGTCACCAGTGTGACATCTCGTTTTTTCCATGTTTTTTAATATTTTTCCCATTATCAAACATCCTGATTTATTTTATTTTCATCCCATACTATATAATAGTCATCGAAAACATGTTTTCACACATTTTTATATTTATTTCATAATTTTTGAAAATTTATTTTCAAGTTGTGTGCATTTGAAAACCTTGGGGTATTAAAATCTACCCCCCTTAAAAAGAAATTTCATCCTCGAAATTTAAATAGAAAGTACCTGTATAATGTGTCCAATCACTTAGGCCTGGCGAAGAGATCTGGGTACTTCTTTTGCATCTCACTCTCTAACTCCCAAGTCGCCTCCTCTAGATTATGATGCCTTCTCAGGACTTTGACTAGGGGTATGTCTTTGGTCCTGAGACTCTGCACCTTAAGATCAAGAATTCTGACAGTCGGCTCATTGTAAGTAGCATCATGTCGATGTATGATATCCTCCTAGTGGATAACATGAGAAGGATCTGGCTCGTACTTCCGAAGCATCGAAACATGGAACACATTATGCATTGAGGACAATCTGTTCGGCAAATCCATCTCATAAGCGCATGCACCGATCCGTCTAATGATCTCAAATGGACCAGTGTACCGTGGTGCTAGCTTCCCCTTCACTCCAAACCTTCGGATCCCTTTCTGTGGACTAACTCTTAAGAATACTCGATCACCTGGCTGGAACTCTAGGGGTTTCCTCCTGTCAGCATAACTCTTCTGTTTGCTCTGTGCCGTAGCTAGCCTCTTCTAGATTTGCTTCACTTGCAAGCTCATTTCCTCAATCAACTTGAGTCCTGTGAGTACTTGGTCTTCAAAATCTGCCCAACAAGATGGTGATCTATAGGGTCTGCCATAGAGTGCCTCATATGGAGCCATCCCAATGCTCGCTTGATAACTATTATTATATGCAAACTCAGCTAACGGTAGATGCTTGCTCCAATTACCTCTTAAGTCCATAGCACATGCCCTAAGCATATCCTCAAGTATCTGAATGACCCTCTCTTACTGTCCATCTGTCTGTGGGTGAAATGTCATGCTCATGGTGAGTCTGCTTCCCAGTTCCTTCTGTAAGCTTTGCCAGAACTGAGACGTAAATCTAACATCTCTGTCTGACACTATAGTCCTGGGAATCCCATGTAGTCTCACTATCTCTCGAACATATAGCGCACCCAGTCTACTCACTGTATCAGTAGATCGAATAGGTAGGAAGTGCGCTACCTTCGTCAACCGATCCACGATAACCCATATAGTGTCTTCCCCTCTTAGACTTCTCGGCAGGCCACTGGCGAAGTCCATCGCAATACTGTCCCACTTCCATTCTGGTATTGGAAGTGGCTGTAACAATCCTAATAGCTTCTTGTGTTCAGCCTTTACTTGCTAACAAGTCAGACACCGAGAGACATATCGAGCAATGTTTCGTTTCATCCCTCCACCAGAAGGTTTTCTTCAAATTCTGATACATTTTATCTCCATCTAGATGCATAGTGTATCTGGTCTGGTATGCCTCATCCAGTAGGGTACCTTTTGCCTATCCAGAGCTAGATACACAGAGTCTATCCCCCAATCTCAATGCACCATTTGAATCAAGCCGAAAGTCTGTATGCTTGCCTTGTTTGACGCTCTCAATTAGATCTGAAATCCATTTATCAGTACTCTGCTCCTCCCTGATTTGGCATAAAATATCTGGTTGGCAAGTCACTGCATACAAATAGGCTTGTCTCTCATCTGTATCTATACTCAGATCGTACTGACTAATCAGCTGATACATCTGTGCAATCTCCTCATCCTTACGGCTAGATTTTCTGCTAAGCGCATTAGCCACCACATTGACCTTGCCTGGATGATAGTGCAGCTGAAAGTCATAATCATTCAGGAACTCTAGCCATCTCCTCTGGCGAAGATTCAGTTCCTTCTGAGTATAGATGTACTTGAGGCTCTTA
>JAJIYU010005426.1:0-22307 GCA_030144865.1 Tinospora cordifolia
ACAGGGGCGGGCCCCCCCCGGGCGGGCCCAGGGGCTCAGCCCCTAAAGAGTGCCCCCCCCCCCCCCCCCCCCCCGCTATTTTGTTTGTTTGTGTGATTTTTGAGCGAATGTTTGGCGGATTTTCAGTATTTTCAGCCATTTTTTAACACAAAAACCATGGGAACCCATTATATTTGATCCATGGTTTTGGCCATCACTTCATAGCCTCCATTGTGGCCAATCCAGGCTGCCAACTGGGCATCCAGCATGTGATGCTAAGTGCCACCTGGATGCCACATGTCATCCACACCCTTGCCAAGTAAGCATCCTCATGCAAGAAAAAGACATTCTTGAGCTCAAACATAGAATTTTTAGATTCTGTAACTAACTTTCCAAGCTCATAACTTCTCTAATACTCGACCAAATCCTGCAAACTATAGCTTGATTTGAAGCTTGTACCACCACCTACAAGATCCTACAAGTGATTTGCCCAGTCTTGAAGCCGTTTGAAGCAGAAAACACCAAGAAGAAGGCTGTCCACATGTTCAAACCCAGAAATTTCAGGAATTGTGTGCTAGAACCACTTTTGAAGCCTTGAACATTGGCCATTTTCAGTTTCTTTTTGAAGGTAAAATGGTTCACTCCCTTCATTTCGTATATATTTTGATCTCCAAGAGTTAGAGAATGAAAAATAGGGCCTTATGCATGATTTTAGGGCCCTTGAAGTTGGTTGCTTACTCACTGTTGCAACTATGCAATAGAAACAGTTGGGGCAACCTTGGGAAAGCTTATACCAGGACCAATCCAGACTTGTCCCTCAGGTGAAACCCTTCACTTTACATCTCATGAAGTGTATTCAAGTGTCCAAGTGGTAGAAATTGCATATTAGAACGTTTAATACGTCTTATGAGTCTTTGATATTCACTGTGCAACTTACTGTTGCAACAGTGTCGACAGAAAGAGGTTGAAACCAGAACAAGAGCTATATTTGGGACACTTCAAGGCACCCTTTCAGGCTGGAACCAGAGGCATTGTAGACACCATAATAGAGGTTTTAGAAAGGTATAAAGACTTGACCTTGAACTCTTATGGATGTGTCTTGTTATTCATGCAAATATGCCATGATTGTAGGGTGTTATAGCAAATTCTTTGTGTTCTTTAGAATGTAGTAGAATATTGATGGAATGATAGACATGTTCTTCATGTTGCATGCTACTGATTCAAAGTGGTTGTGATTAGTGAATGTGTTATGACCTATGAACTGTAAGTAGACACAAGGAACAACCCATAGAATGGTGATTGAATGAAGGAAAAGAACACTAGAAGATAGTGGAATCCATAAACCCAGAAATTTCCTGTAATCTGGTCGAAATTTATGAGATAAAATTGACTAACCAAACCATGATAGATTGAGCTGAGATTTGTTGAAAAGACCCTTAGATATGTCTAGAAGTTGCCTACAAAATTTTAGGACATTCTGATGTGTGTAGCTAGGTCAACTAAGGCAAACAGTCACTGCCTGTCACACGGGATACGAGATCTGTGCAGTTTCTGTTATCATGCTTAGAAACCTTAGTAAATGAGGTCAGAAAATTGTAATTTACAATTATGGGGAAACTTTAGGAAGCCTAGAATAGTTATACAAAGTTTGGCACAAATCTGATGAATGGATTGCCCGTAGAAAAATCGGGAAAATAGTTGCGTAGATAGGGTCATAGGCTAAGGTTTGTGCCTAAATAGTGGGAATTGGGGATATTGACCCTTTTTGGCCCAATTGACCCCATAAAGACCAGAATTGACCCTGTGTGACTCTGTTGACCAACTAGGTCAGCAAATGATAAGTTGACTAGGGTTTACCAAGATTGACCGAGGTCAATTAAATGGACTTAGTAACTAAGGCAAGGGACAAACGTGTGTAAACTAGTCTTGACTAGGTCAAGTAATTGATTAACCAATGATAAAGAACTAGAGTGAGCCAAGTCCCATATTAATGATAAGAAGTTGCATCGATTTCGCAGGACCCAGTGCTAGCGGGACGCGACCGGTCGCGAGAGGAGCGCCGGTAGCAGAGCATCTCTGTGAGTAGTGTTTTCTAACTCATTTCTTAGAGCTTGTTATTCTGCGCATTATGAAAATGGATTACATATTGTGATGGACACTCATTCTTTTAAATGGGTTTTAAATGAAAAGTGCACCGAGACTCGAGGTTCGAGAGTACAGGGTTAGGGTGAGTTGTATTGGTCTCTTATACGACCCCGAGAGGTGACCACCTAGCACAGAGTGCCCACCAGGGCGTTCTGTGAGCTTACGATGATGGCAACGGCAATAAGACCTAATCGGGTCGTCACTGTAAGGCAACGACAATAAGTCCTGGTTGGTCGTTATGATGATGACAACGATAGTAACACCTAATCAAAGTCGACACGATGCGCCTAACTGTCTGCAACCCGCTCAAGTGATTTTTAATCGCCTCGGAGAGCTTGCGAGCCTCAGCGAATGTTTTTCATTGTTTAACTATTTTTGAATGAAGGTGCACGACTGCATCATGGATTTAAATGGTGTTTACTGTTGTATTCACTTGTATAATGCTATTGCTCATGCATTCATGGCACATGTTTTTAATTGTGGAGTACTTGTTTTAAGTTTGAATTAGACTGCATTACTCACTGAGCTGTCGTGGACAATTAGGCTCACTATTCTAACTTTTCAGATTCTTCAGCAGGGGATAAGGGCAAAGGAGTGGTCATCGCCTAGAGCCGCATTCCCTTACTCTTTCTTTGGTAGGACTTCTTTGTATTTTCCTTTCTGTTATCGTCTTTTGAGGGTTAGGATCTATGTATAAGGGTGAGGATAGCCTGTATATAATGAACAGTCTCTCCTATTGCTACATATGTGTAATGACCCGCTTTGGAAATGATTATTCTGATACTGTGTGATGTGGTGTTGTATGTTGAGGCTTAACAGTATCTTGACAAGCTCGGCTTGCGAACGGGTTTGTTGGGATACTGTGCCGGTCGGTTCGCCCTTCATCCTAGGGAAGGGGTCTCGACATACATTCTTCACAACATTCTTTAATCTTTCTAAGGAGACAACATCCGTTAACATTTGCTTCTTAAGAGTCACAAAGGCATCAAATTGTAAAAATTGTTCTATCAAATCTTTCAACTTCTTAAGTGTCCATGTGCAACTATCCTCTAGCTTATTTTTCATTATTACATTTGCCATTGAAAATTTGATGATAGGAAATTGGTAGATATTGTCTTGTATGTGTAGTCCATTGTTAATACTTTAGGAAAGAAATGTAACAAGTTGGTTGAGTTTTGGTATGCATAAAATAATGCTTGTATATGAGCAGTCTTGTCATTCAACTTTTGCCACTCAACATTTTGTTCCTTAGCTAACCTCACCATTGAACATTGAATTTGAGATATTCCTCATATTCTACTAATCTATGCTTGTGGCATGCATTGTATATGGTCGTCAAGGCATATGTGTTCTCTACATCCCTATGTATATTTTGGGACTTTCTTAAACTCTTGCCATATGTCTGATGTTTTTTTCTTTTTTTTTTTTTTTCATTCTTTGTTATATATATATATATATATATATATATATGGACATTCAATATATTTCTGGGCTTTGTTAAACTCTTGCTTGTATCTATTAGGATCTCCATATAGGCAAGCATGGTTTTTTTTTTCTTTTTTAGATTGCTTTAATAGAAATAATGTTTGCACAATATCTATATACAATAGGGTGCGGAAAACTTCTTAAATCCTTTTTTGCCAATGGTTGAATGATTTCGTAGGAGAACTTGAGCAAATAGTCGTGAAAACTCCTAAAACAACTCGCAAACACTTCTTTCTTACAGTAATAAGCAAAAGACGGTGGCTGAGACGGTTGGTACAATGAGAGTTTTAGGTTTGGAGAGAGAGAGAGAGAGAGTTGTTGAAAGAAGTGCATTTTAAAATGAGCTACGTCCCCTTTTACTCATGTTACATGAGGATTTTGTTTTCTTTTTAGTTTTTGAATTGGTAGATAACATAAAAATGAGTGGATTAAGATATCTGCACCATTTGATTTTCTTATAGAAAATATGGTAAAAGCACATAAATAAAATACCATTTAAATCATACAATAAAAATTGAAAAATAAAATAATAGTTTCCTACTTGGATCTTTTTTTAGTTGATTCCTAAATAATCAGAGGTATCCTCAATTCCTTAAAATAGATTAGTCTTAATTAAAGTCGCGTATTACAAAAGTGTTTATGCTAGCTCTCCTAAAAACACAGGACAAGTACGAGCATGGTAGGCCTAAAAACATAGGACAAGTGTGAGCATGGTAGGCTCAAATTCAAAACTTAGATTTCAATCTAGGCATTACTCCCTTCTTCAACCAACTAAGCTACAAATTGTTAGTGGATCTAATTTTATTAATAAAATAATATAAAGTATATAATCCTCAATTGAACATTATACTTTTCTATGCATTCAATTACTACACATCACCTAATGCACACATTACTGCATTAAATATTCAATTGTTACTCTCAATTAAAAGATAAATTTTATTTTGCAAGCAACTAAATATTAGTTGTAGTACTTAATAGGTCAATTGATTCTACAAAAATTGACTTGTGTGACATAAAGAAGGAATAAATCGTAAATTTTACTCAAAAATAATTAATAAAAATTATTAACAAGAATTATTGATTAAAATACTAAGAAATGTTGCTAAGACATATAAGAATTAATTTCACAATTTATGGGTTTATTCTTAAATTTAACTCAAGCAAAAAAAATATTAATTTATTCTAATCGGAAAATATATTGTTAAAATTATACTTGATGGTTAGTACGAAAAAAAAAATTTCTTAGAAAAATTAATACATATAAATCCTAATCATTTTATCACAGGGAATTCCAAACACTTAGTGTATTATGGAAATCATATTCAATCAATAAATTATGGATAAAATAATTTTTATTTTAACAAAATCATATGTCTAACTAATTCAAAATTAACATTAAATATTCTTTTGTTAAGATTACAACACCTTAAATTAATTACATTAAAACTTATAGTCTTATTAAAAAATAAATCTACATAATTATAAAACTACTAATTAAATAGGTCATAATCTAAATAACACAAACTTAAAATAAATAAAATTAACCCAGAATTTCAGATATTAAGAAATATAATTTACACACTAATTAAAACAAATCAACTAATAAATAATAATAATAAAATAACAAATTATAAAAAAAAAAAAATCTAAATTCAAAGCATTCAATAACTCAAAGAAAATTCAAATTTTTAACTATTAATTAAATATCCCAACAATTAATCTAAACCATAAAATAAATAATTAAAACAATTAAAGTTCTAATAAAAATATGAAATAAATAATTGCAATATTTTAACTGAGAACTATTAATTGACTGATTACAATGCAAAAACAAATAATAAATTTAAATCTGAAATTAAATTAGAATCACTAATCAAGAAAAATAAATAAATAATAAAAAAATTCATAAGACAAAATAATAAAGAAATTCATTGCGGCCTAAAGAGAAAATAAAGAAGTAGAAAGAAGAACAAACTGAAGAAGAAAGAAAGAACAAAGAAAAGAAAGAAAACAGAAAATAGAGAACAAGAACGAAATAGAAGCAGCTGAAAGATTTTTTGCAATTCAATTGAATAATTACTATGAGTCTCTCGTACATATATACATGCAACTCTAACAACAGTAGAATTTTAACAGCAGAAGCAGAACATTCTAGAGACAGTTATGTAGTTTTAACTACCTAACTATTATAATACTCAATAGCCCCCCACAAACTCAGTGAGGTGAAGAAATTACACTAAGTTTGGAGCGTAAAGATGGAAAAATTGAGCTCGAAACAGGCTTAGTTAGAATGTCAGCTAATTGATCAGCAGTTGGAACATGTTTGATGGCAATAAGACCACGCTGCACTTTCTCTCGTACAAAGTATAGATCAATTTCAACATGCTTAGTCCTAGCATGAAGAATAGGATTTGCAGCAAGATAAACAACAATGAGATTGTCACACCACACCACTAGAGAACGAGAAGAGAAGCATTGAATTTCTGATAGTAAGGACTGAATCCAAGTAATTTCAGAGGTGACATTGGCAAGACTTCGAAATTCAGCCTCAGTAGAAGATCGAGACATTGTAGATTGCTTCTTGGAAGACCATGTAATAAGATTAGATCCAAGAAATACACAATAGCCTATTGTTGATTTTCTGTCATCTGGATCAGAGGCCCAATCAGCATCATAGAAAGCCGTAAGATCGAGAGAAGGGGAGCATTGTATGTTGAGTCCATAATCAAGAGTTCCACGTAAATAGCGCAAAATTCTCTTAACAGCTCGCCAATTTGATTGCAAGGGTCTACTCATAAACTGACATACTTTGTTTACACAAAAAGCAATATCAGGTCTAGTAATAGTAACATATTGCATAGCTCCAACCACGCTCCTATAGAGTTGAGGATCAGAAACTTCATCACTCCCGAAGGAAGACAATTGAGTTCCAGATGCCATAGGAGATGAAATAGCATTTGCATCTTGCATTTGAACACAAGTTAATATATCTAAAATGTATTTAGATTGAGATAAGTGAAGTCCAGTTGCAGTTTGTTTAACTTGAACTCCAAGAAAATAATGAAGAGGGCCAAGATCCTTAAGAGAGAATTGACGATGAAGATATAACAGAAGTTGTTCAATCTCAGTAAAGCTATGACCCTTGACTATAATGTCATTAACATAGATCAAGAGAAACAATGAGCTAGACATTGAGGTTTGAAGAAAAAGAGACTGATCAGATTTGGTTTTATGGAAACCAAATGAGATAAGAGCAGTTTGTAGTTTATCAAACCATGCTCTAGGTGCTTGCTTTAACCCATAAATGGATTTGTGTAATCGACACACCATAGTAGGACATTTTTCATCAATAAAGGCTGGTGGTTGAGACATGTAAACTTCCTCCTCCAAGTCACCATTAAGGAAAGAATTATTAAAGTCAAGTTGACGAATATGCCATCCTTTGGAGAGAGCTATAGTAAGCATCATTCGAATAGTAGTTGGCTTGACTACTGGGCTAAAAGTCTCGGAGAAATCAAAACCAGGAATCTGATGAAAACCCTTAGCAACAAGTATTGCTTTGTATCGACTAACTATACCATCAGGATTTTCTTTGACATGAAACACCCATTTACAACCAACAGGTGTTCTTTCCTTTGGTAAATGCACTAATGACCATGTACCATTGTGAATAAGAGCTGAATATTAATCCCACATAGTAGATTTCCATTTTTCATCCTTCAATGCAGCAGGAACTGATCGTGGAAGAGCCACAACTATATATAGTTTTGGCTTGAAAATATCGGATTTAGATCTAGTGCACATAGGATGAGAATTAAGAGAATTAGAAATAGAAAGAGGAACATCATAACTTGAAGGTAAAGGATTAAGTGACACAGGAGCTGCAACAGATATATTTGAAGGAGTAGGTTGAGAAGAAATGAAATCAGAAGGACTTACTGCAGGATTAGTAGAAGAATTAGTTGTAGTAGAATTAGAAGAAGTAACTGGATGAATGGAAGCTGAAAATGAAGGAACAAGAGGAATAACAGATGATGTTGGAGAAGAAGTAAAAGGATGAGTTTGAGAGGAAACATTAGAGCAAGAAGATTCAGATTTAGAGAAGGGAAAACGCATTTAATCAAAAAGAACATCTTGAGAGATATATATTCTACCATTTGAAGCAAGACATTTGTATCCTTTATGTTTTAGGCTATATCCAAGAAAAACACATTTGGTTGATCAAAACTGTAATTTGTGGCTATTATATGGTTTGAGATTAGGAAAACAAGCACAACCAAATGTTCTGAGATGTGTATAATCAGGTTTGATGTTGAAGAGAAGTTGAAGTGGAGTTGAAGGTGAAGTAGAGGAGAAAGGTACTCTGTTAAACAGGTAAACAATGGTTTGAAATGCTTCATCCTAATACTTAAGTAGAAGTGAAGATTGAGCAAGTAGAGTAAGACCATGCTCAACAATATGCATATGCTTTCTTTCCGCTACACCATTTTGAGCTTGAGTGTAAGGACAAGAAAATCTATGATGAATACCATGAGATTTGAGAAAAGAAGAAAGAACAATGTATTCACCACCACCATTACTTTGAAGAGATTTGATTTTACAATCCAATTGAAGTTCAACTTGATTTTTAAAATCTATAAAAGTCTGTAATGTATCAGACTTGTTTCTCAACAAATAAATCCAAGTGAACTTTGAATAAGCATCAATAAAGGAAATGTAATACTTGTAGCCACTTGTAGAAATAACTGGAGAAGGTCCCCATAAATCAGTGTAAATCAATTCAAGAAGAGCAGAATACACTATTAAAGATTAAGAAAATGGGAGACAATAAGATTTGCCAAGACAACAAGGAATACATAAATTGTTATCATCTTTATTCAAAAAGGAAATGTTACAAGAGTTCAATACACTCTTTACAATTTTGGTGGATGGATGACCTAATCTATTATGCCACAATTGAAATGAAGAATTCAAAGAAGAAGTGCAATGAGGAGAAGAAACATTTGCTGTAAGAACAAGACAAGAAGAAGCTTGTGAGTCATCGTTGAATGAAATTTGTGAATTGTCAAAGGCATAGATTCCATCTTTAAGATTCCCATTCAGGTGTGGTGTAGAAATTGGTGTAGTTAAATGGATCATGAGTAACTGAAGAAGATGCAGGAAGGGGATCAGGTATCCTAACTTCTTGCTGAACTTGAGACATATTTGCTTGTGCTTGTGCCGAAGACGAAGATTGTTTGACAGGTCCTTGAAAGGATTGATCAAATCTATAGAAACAGTTAACCACTAAATGTCCAAATTTGCCACACAGTTGACATTGCGGTTTGGAAGTGTTCCAATAGCCACGACCTTGAGATCGACCAACATCTTGCCAAGATTGAGAAGAACCACGAAAGCTTTGATTAAAAGGAGATTGACCTCTACTATTAAAGTTGTATGCAAATGTCTATGGATTGAATGGACGAATAGGTCGTTGCTGCTGCTGAGAGCAACTTGCAAAATGAACTTGAGGAGAGGAAGAAAATGGAATAGAATCAAGAAGATGATTCTTCTCAATTCGAGATTCTTGTGCCAAGAGAAGAGCTTCAATTTCTTCAACTATATAGTTATCAGATCTTGCTTTAGTTGTGAGAATGAAGGTGTCATATTCTGATGATAGTCCTTCAAAGATTGCTTCAAGATGCTCTTTAACAGATAGAGAATGTCCAACCAAAGAAAGAAGATTCACACAGTTACGTATCTTGAGCAGGTATTCATTCATTGATAGAGACTCTTTCTTGATATTTCGTAATTGATTTTTGTATTGAGAAACTTTTGCTTTGATATGAGATGCAAAATAAACCTCCAATGTATTCCACAAATGAAATGAAGAATTACAACTTACCAATCTTGGAAGCACACTATCTGTTATTGAAGAAAGTATCCAAGAAAGTAGGAGTTGATCTTGTTGTTCCCAATTTAGGAACTCTGGATTCATCTGATTGGCATCTTCATCCAATTCAGAGAGAAATTTCAATGGTGGATCTTCACCATTTATAAAACATATCAGCTTGTAGCCTTTGATTGTTGAAAGAATTTGCTTGCGCCAAATCAAGAAATTGTTGTTATCTAATTTGATGGAGAGAGTAATTGAAAGAAATTGGATTGAATTTCTGTGTTGTATTTGTATCAACCATATCACTGCTGGAAGAAGAATTATTATTCACCATTGTTAGCAACTTGGCTCTGATACCATAAAGAGAAAACAGAGAAGTTGAAAGAAGAATAAATTGAAGAAGAAAGAAAGAACGGAGAAAAGAAAGAAAACTGAAAACAGAGCACAAGAACGAAATAGAAGCAACTGAAAGATTTGCTGCAATTCAATTGAATATTTACTATGAGTCTCTCGTACATATATATATATGCAACTCTAACAGCAACAGAAGCAGACCATTCTAGAGACAGTTACGTAGTTTTAACTACCTAATTGTCATAATACTCAATACGACCATGTTGCAAAATTTGCTACTGTAGTTTGTGCTCCTCATTTCCACTTTACTTAAAAAATAAAATTAAAAAAAAACTTCCCTTTATATCTCCTTTGTTCGCCACTTTCTCGCATTTGTCATTTATATATATGTGCGGCTACCTAGGATGGCTCGACTTCTAGCATCTCAATCTTTTTAACCACTAATGTTAGTCACTCTTTTGTCCATTTATAATATAGGTCGGTCCTAAATTTTTAGGGATCAAAACAAAATAATTACTTAGAATTTTAATCTTATATCTAATAAAGCACAACATACTTCTCTTTAATTAATCTATATTTGGATCACATAGTATCATTTTATTTAAACTAAAAAATTAATAAATAATAAAATTAATCAACTAAATAAATAAGTAACCAAAGAAGTTAAATAAATAAAATAATCATGAAAGAGTCTTTTTCTTATGTCTTATTTTTATTTTGATTACATAAATCGTAAGCTTTTAATTTGTTTCCAATCAAAATTACTAAATTATAAAATTGAAATTAAACCTCTAATTTTAGACAATTAATTGTATTTTTTGTGATTTAATTTATTATATAATTGATTAAAATATCAAAAATTTCAAATTATCATCAATATAATACATAACTTGGAAGTAACTGTTGGAGAAAATGAGAAGGAAAATTTTTCTGTTTTAGAAAAAAAAAAAAAACAAATAGCACAACTCTCATTTAGAAATAGTTAAGCATAACAAAGTGAAGTAATGATAGTTGTTACATATGTTATGTATTCCTTCACATTTAAGTCCAAGTATATTTAAAATATATATCAACAAAATAGAAGCAATATCTATAACCACTTAATAAGGTAACAAATGAAAAAATTCACACCTTAGCGATAGGGCACCCACGCCTTTGATGCCAAAAATCAACAAAATTTTGATCACTTGGTGCACCATATTGAGTACTATGACAGTTAGGTAGTTAACTACCTAACTGTCTCTAGAATGTTCAACTGTTAGAGTTGTATATATATATATATATATATATATATATATATATATATATATATATATATGTACAAGAGACTAATTGAATTATTAATTGAATTGCAACAAATCTTTCAGATGCTTCTATTTCATTTTTGTGTTCTATTTCAGTTTTTCAATTTTATCTACTCTTCCTTTCTTCTCTTGTTTATTCTTCTTTCTGCTTCTCTGTTTCTCTTTATGGTATCAAAGACTCATGCTGATAATGGTGAATTTTTAGATATGGTTGATACAAACACAAAACAAAAGTTCAATCCAATTTTTTTCAAATTCTCTCTCTCTCTCTCTCTCTCTCTCTCTCTCTCTCTCACACACACACACACACACACACACACACACACACACACACACACAAATTAGATAACAATGATTTCTTGATTTGCCGCAAACAAATTTTTTCAACAGTCAAAGGCTACAAGCTAATACATTTTATCAATGGTGAAGATCCACCATTGAAATTTCTTTCTGAATTGGATGAAGCTGCTAATCAAATGAATCCAGAATTCCTAAATTGGGAGCAGTAAGACCAACTCCTACTTTCTTGATGCTTTCTTTCGTAATAGATAGTGTGCTTCCAAGATTGGTAAGTTGTGATTCTTTATTTCAAATATGGAATACATTGAAGGTTTATTTTGCATCTCAGATCAAAGCAAAAGTCTCTGTATACAAAGACTGAGTTATAAAGCATCAAGAAAGAGTCACTATCAATGAATGAATACCTACTCAAGATACTTAATTGTGTGAATCTTCTTTCTTTGGTTCGACATTCTCTCTTTGTTAAAGAACATCTTGAAGCAATCTTTGAAGGACTGTCATCAGAATATGACACCTTCATTCTCACAACAAAAGCAAGATCTGACAATTATACAGTTGAAGAAATTGAAGCTCTTCTCTTGGCACAAGAATCTCGAATTGAGAAGAATCATTTTAATCTTGATTCTTGCAATTCACTCTCAGCAATAGCAACAACTTCTTCATCCCTTCAATCCACAATCATCTGCATCAATTTTAGTAGTATAGGTCATTCTCCTTTCACTCAAAGCTTTTGTGGTTCTTCTCAATCTTGGCAAGTTGCTAGTTGATGCCAATAACATGGCCATTGGAACACTTCCAACCCGCAATGTCAACTGTGCGGTAAATTTGGACATCTGGTGGTTAATTATTTCTCTAGATTTGATCAATCCTTTCAAGGACTTGTCAAACAATCTTCTTTAGCACAAGCAAAATCAAATATGTCTTAAGTTCAACAAGAAGTTAGGATACTCGATCGTCTTCCTACTTCTTCTTCAGTCACTCATGATCCTTTTATTTGCACCATTTTTGTGCCACACTTGATGTTGCTGCTAATTCACTTTGGTATCCAAATTCTGATGGTTCACATCATATTACAACTGATGTACACAATCTTATAGCTATGGTTGATTATACTAATTCAGATCAATTGACTTAGGTAATGGTCTTAGCCTTCCTATATCATGCATTAGTTCCTCCAAGTTTTCTTCCCCATACACAAATAAATCTCTCACTCTCAATCATCTTTTACATGTTCTTGATATCACTAAAAATCTTGAGTGTATCAAAATTCTGTGTTGATAACAATTGTACTTTGAGTTTCATTCCAATACCTGTTATGTGAAGGATAAGGTTTCCAAGACTATCCTACTAAAGGGGAGTCTTAAAGATGGAATCTATGCCTTACACAATTCATAGATTTTCTTCAAAGATGACTCACAATCTTCTTCTAATCCTATTCTTACAACAAATGTTTCTTCTCTTCATTGTACTTCTTTTTTGAATTCTTTATTTTAATTGTGGCATAACATGTTAGGTCATCCACCCACCAAAATTGTAAAGAGTGTATTGGATTCTTGTAACATTTCCTTTTTGAATAAATGTGACGACCCATAGTTTTGATATACAATTAATGGGTTTGATATATGTATTTTTTGAAAATTTTTAATGAAAATACATGAATTTCTTCAATTTTTTTCCTATTTTTAATCATTTATTGAAGAAAATTTGAATATTTAGAAAAATATAATTTTGAGAGAAAAATATATTAAATTATAAGGGAAATATAATTTCTGGAGAGAATATGATTTTTTGAAATGATTATTGAATTTTTGGAGTAATTATTAAATTTTTGGTGTAATTAAAGAAATCTTTAGGAGAAAAATGCAAATTTTGGTTGAATATTAAGTTTTTGGGAAAATAAATGAGTGAATATTGAAAATTTGTGTAAAGTTGAAGATTTTGAAGATATTGATGAATCAAAGAGAGAAATTTGAATATATATATATATATATATATATATGTATATATATACATAGAAGGGGAAAAAATAGAAAGAAAAAGCAAAAACAAAAAAAGGGGGCCGAATTCTAGCTCGGGCTCACGAGCCCGAGCACGTGGGCCGAGCTCCAAACCGCACAGGCTGGAAGCTCGTGTGAACTTGGGCTGCAGACATGGGTCGGCCCTATGCCCATTTTGGGCCACGCCAAAATCCAGGCACTTGCAGGCTTCGAGCCAGGGCGTGGGCCAGCCCACGCGCCCATTCCCTTCTCACCTTCGTTTTTCCCTCGTTTTTGATAGATTTTCCTGCGAATTTCTTCATTTTTTTAGTAGAAAACTATGTCTATCCATAGTTTTTAACACCAGGTTTTGCCCATCCCTTCAACCTCCTGAGCAAGCCAATTCATGGTTACAACAAGACACCTTGCATAGAAGCTCATGGACATGTGGATGGTCACGTGGTACTCTCATTTGCCATGCAAGGCCACCTCAACATGTAACAAAACCCTACCTTTGAGCAGAAATTCCATTTTTCAGTTTCTACAACCTATTTTCCATAGCTCATTTCTCCCTCAATCAGTATCTATTTTTAGTGATCTAGGGCTCTTTGGAAAGCCCTTACTACCCTCTGCTACATTGCACAAGCCATTGGTTGAAGTTTCCATCCATCTAATGTTGAGATGACTACAAAAGGTTGATGTTGGACATTGTTGTAACATAAAATCTACAGAAAAACTGTGTTTGTTTAATCTTTAATGGAGTAGTTCCCAGCCCATCCAAGATCTGTTCTTGAGGTAAAACCACTCATTTTCTCCCTTATTATGTGTATTTCAATCTTCAAGTGATAGAAAATGAAAACTAAGACCCTAACCATCTTTTATAGAATCTTGAAGTTGACTGTTTGTTTACTGTTTTAACAATTTAGTAGGAGACAATTCTAGAAAGCGTTTTTAGGCATCATTTGAAGTGGCTACGGACATTTGTTTAGACTAGAATTTGAGGCATCTTAAACCTCACATCAGAGGTGACAACGTATAAACCCCAACCCTAAGCCTCTGTATGCATAGTTTTATATTAATGCCAAGATGCCTAGTTACATACAGATTTCTAGTACGTAGAAAATATTTTAAACTGTTAATATATGTGTTAAGTCGTAGGGTGAATTTAAGAATGATTATAGCTATAGTTGCTTACTATTTTGAAATAAGATTTGAATTACCAATATTCTAGAATCTAAGCTATACAAAATATGTATGATAGAGCCTTAAATCAGTAGAGCAATAGAGATGCTTAGGCACTTGAAAAACTATAGGAAATTTGTAGTTTTGGACAATTTGTTACATGACAGAAAAGTAGGAGACTAATTGACTAACCAAACGTAGGTATTTTGAGCTGAAATTTGGTAGAGAGGTCACTGGACATGTCAATATTGTGCGTACGAAATTTTAGCCCAATCCAAATTGGGTAATGGGGTCAATTGATGCATCATTTGACTGTCTGTCACATGAGATACAACATTTCACAATCTTTGTTAATACACTTAGAAACCATAGCAAATGGTGTCCAAAACTCAGAATCTAAAATTGTGGTGAAGGTTTGGGTAGTGTAGATGATATATGGAAAGTTTTGCACAAATTCAACTTACGGATTGATTGCAGAAAAATTGAAAAATTTACTACACAAAGAGGGCAAATGCTTGAGTTTGGACTAAGTGTTGAAATTTGGGAATTTTTGCTTAATTGTACCCAATTTTGACATAAGTTGACCTAATTAGACTCAAATTGACCAAGGGCAACCAAAATTGATCATGTTGACTAACTTTGATGCGTTGACCAAGTTTGACCGAATTCGATTGAATCGGATTTGGGTCGGTCGAGATCAATTAGGGATAGTTGAGTAGGAAATTAAGCCACATTCTTTAAAGATCTGAATTGAGTTTAAATAATGCAGACTCAAGTGAGCACTGCTAGACTGGGCCAGTTGTCGACGGGATATCGGTGCGCAGAACTCGAGGTGAGTAGTTTGATTCAAGTGTTTTCTATGACTTGTGTTCTTTGCATAAAACTTGTGTTAAATGACATGGTTTAAATAGTTTCATGAGGTTGAAATATATCTGAATGATTTTGAAAAAAAGTAGATGTACACGAGTAATGAGACTATAGGCTCGAGGGCCGAGCGTTGGGGTTAGGGCACATGATCAGTGCACCTAGCCTCAGAACCTGCTCGAGTCAAGACACTTGAGGGTCGAGCGTTTGGGTTAGGGTATTCGATGAGTACGCCTAGCTCACGACCCGCTCAAGTGGTCAGTATGCCTGACTCAGGACTTGCTCGAGCGATGACCTTAGGTTGGATTTGCTGATTTAACCCTAGCCTGGATACAATTTTTTTAACTGGCATGTATTTGAGATGTTTTCTGAAACTGTTGCACTGCTCATAACTGCTTTTATACTATGTCATACATTCAAATATTATATCATTTTTATTGCTCATGCATACATATACTATTTTGGAATGTTGGTTATGGTTGACATGCTAGCCTTACTACTTACTGAGTCACATTGATTTTAGGCTTACTACTCTACTAATATTTCAGGTTCTTCGGTGGCTGATAAAGGGAAAGGTGTGGTGATTGCCTAGTTCCTTGACGATCTCTATTCCCTTTTATTGGTCCTTTTGCCTACTAGTATATATATATTTGGGGTCAACTGTGTATTTTGGACATGACAAATATGTAATATAATGATCACTCTTTGTTTGTTGTTTGCTTTCGCTCTAAGTCTTTCAATTATTCTGATATCGTTTGTTGTATGAGATTGGAGAGGCTTAACAATGGTTAGGCGAACTTGACATGGTAAGTGAGTTTTTCGAGCCACTGTACCGGTCGGGCCACCCTTTGGCCTAGGGAAGGGATTCCGACAGACTTGGTATTAGAGCCTAAGTTTGAAAGAATAAAAAAACTCTAATAAATAAAAAACCTAGGCGATATTAGAATGATAACAAAAGTAAATGAATCATAAAACAAGGGAAAGAAACTATCAATCATAAAATGTATCTTGAACGGAGTATACGATACTATTGAACTTCTAGAGTCAGGTCTATTTTGAATGCTTGAATAACCAATAGTTCGATTTGAACTGTAAATAGAGATGCCACCTAAGAGGGGTAGAACACCCCCTAAGCGGGGCAGACCATCGCTCGGGCCTAGAGAGCTGACACCACCACCACCACCTCCAATTCGGCTCGAGCTGGACCCCATACAGAGGCTCGAGGTTGTGATTAGGGCCTCTAACGAGGCTGTTCAGGCCTAGACGACCTTACTGATGGAGAAACTTGACAGGTTGGAGGCTGATAAACAGAGGGCTAAACCAGTAGTGTAACCAGCTCCACCTGTGCCACCGACTGCTGAGCCACCAGTTGGGCCAGTAGTAGCACCAGTAGCCCCAGCCTAGGACAAACATGGAGATGAAAGAGCCAATGCTCGGCTCCTCAAGAGTTTTATGGATTTGCACCTTGAGAGGTTTAGAGGCAGCATTAGTCTAAAGGCAGCAGAGGATTGGTTGCTGAACATGGAGAAAAATGCCAAGACCTTGACATTATTAAAGGCGGATCAGGTTCTATTTTCAGCCCATATGTTAGAGAGTGAGGCTGCTAGATGGTGGCATTCTACGAGGAGCATTAAGGGCCCGATCACTTCTTGGGCCAAGTTTAGAGAGCTATTTCTTGAGGTTTACGTTCCTGAGACTGAGTAGGAACATAAGAAGGTAGAGTTTCTAAGCCTACCCCAGGAGACCATGATCGTGAGAGAGTATACACATCAATTCCTACAATTGGAAGCCTACGCACCTGGGTTGATTGTTGATGAGAGAGAGGGGGCCGAATTCTATCAACGAGGGCTGAGGGTTGCTATCAGGCATGTGACTTCCCCATCCAGGGCCTGAACCTTAGGGGAGATCTAGAGGGAGGCCCTATGGTATGAGATAGATGGTTTAGAGGAGTGCCCTGAGATTTTAGTAGTATTTGGCAGTACCCCTCAGCCACAGCCACAACAACAGGCTGTGTCACAGACTCAGCCATCATACAGAGGTGGGCCTGGGGGTCATCGAGGCCATGGTCGTTATCAAAGGCAGAGGAAGAAGAAGTACTATGAGGGACAATCGAGCAACACTCCAAGCTACTTGCAGCCACTCTTGTGCAGGCACATCCACCGGTAGAGCAATAGAGCACATTTTCTAAGGCTACAGGCAAAGGCCGTGGTCGAGGTTGTGGACAGTGCCAGAGCTATCGGGGAGGACAGAGACCACCCTTTACATGTTATCTATTATCAATGTGGACAAGTTGGACACAAGAGGGCTGAGTGTTCAACTCTTACAAGGGGTCCTAGTTCTTCTGCCCCAGTCATTAGAGACAAAGCACGGGCCATCACCCAGCCTAACCCTGATTCAACAAGGACCTTGGTGGAAGGTACTGTCTTATTTTGTGATTCATCAGTATATGTGTTGATTGATGTCAGTTCTACTTTGTCCTTCATTTCTAGATGTGTTGTAGATAGATTGGGACTTAGGCCAATTAGGGCTCCTACTTGGTTGATGTTAAGCACGGTCGTTGGGGAACGCATCTACCCCAACGTGATATGTGAGAGGCGTGTACGTTGGATGGATGATTTTGAGACTATAGTAAACCTTCGAGTATTGGAGTTTCTCAAGTTTGATGCCATATTCGGTATGGATTGGCTGGCTGCATACCACACACATGTGGATTATTATGCCAAAAGGGTTGTGTTTAATATTCTAGGCCAACCCACTGTTATCTTTCAAGGGAGAGCTTTAGATAGGTAGAGTACTCATGGCGAATTAATGACACAACACAAGATTGATACTCTAGCTAGTTTGATGACCGTAGACGAGACACCTTCACGGTCGAGCATTGATGAGATCCTTGTCGTCAGAATAAAGATGATAACAATTTTTGTATTCCTTGTTGTCTTGGCAAATCTCATCGCCTCCCATTTTCTTCATCTTCAACAATGTATTCTTCTCCTCTTGAATTGATTTACACTGACTTATGGGAACCTTCTCCGATTGTTTTTGCAAGTGGCTACAAGTATTACATTTCATTAATTGATGCTTATTCAAAGTTTACTTGGATCTATATGTTAAGAAACCAGTTTGATACATTACAAACTTTTATAGATTTTAAAAATCAAGTTGAACTTCAATTGGATTGTAAAATCAAATCTCTTCAAGATTGTGATACCCCAGAATTTTGTCAAATAATTAAAAATAAATAAGTTTAATGAAATTAAATGAAATAAGTTAAGTGAATTAATTTCGAAGATTTTAAGAAATTTTTGGGTGCAAATTATGGGTTGGCAAATGAAAAATAATATGTTATAGAGATATAATAACATAAGAATTTTAGTGTAAAAATTATACATATTTCGATATAGAAAAGTTACCCAAAAATGAAAAAAAAATAAGAAATACATGAAATATTGAGGTATAGAAATATATAAGAGAAATAAAAAAATAAGAAACCTTATTAAAAAGCTTATTATATATCAATTTCAAGAAAATTGGTTAATTCACATAGTTACACAAGAAATAGAAAGTTTGCAAGAAAAAAAATAATAGGTATAAAATAAAATAAGCAAATAAAGTCTTAATTTGATATTTAAATAAAATGTCAAATAAGTAAAGTTAATTATAAAAAATGACATTCAAATAAGTCTCTAAAAAAATAAAAAATAAAAAAAATCTAAGGAATTGCTTTCATTTCTTAAAAAAAAAAAAGAAAATAGAAACAAAGTAATATATATATATATATACATGTAAATTTGCATTGTAAAGAGGGGCTAATATGATATGAAATTTGGGGCATGACACGATATATAAGGGGTGGGGCTAAAACCACCCCACAAGTGGATTAGTTCATCTAGAATAATAAGTTCACCCCACAACAGTTAAAGAATTGAAAAATCAACCTCACCTTTTGTTGAAAAATACTAAACTACTCTTATTTAAACTCTAATTAAAACTAAACTACCCAAAATCATCTATCTTCACCGGCTCATCATCCCAACAGCCAAACTCCGGCGTCTCTCTGGTGAAAATATTGGAAAGCCTAAAAAAACACATATTTTTGTATTAGAAATCTATTGTGTCGGCTTTACATGGTCCATTTCGAGGTATTGGAAGGGTAAAACGATGGCAGTACGAGACTCATAGCTCTCGCCGGATTTCAACAAAAAATCGAAGGAAACACACAGCTAACGGTTAAAGAATTGATAAATCAACCTCACCTTTTGTTGAAAATACTAAACTACTCTTATTTAAACTCTAATTAAAACTAAACTACCCAAAATCATCTATCTTCACCAGCTCATCATCCCAACGGCCAAACTCCGGCGTCTCTCTGGTGAAAATATTGGAAAGCCTGAAAAACACATATTTTTGTATTAGAAATCTATTGTGTTGGCTTTACATAGTCCATTTCGAGGTATTGGAAGGGTAAAACGATGGCAGTACGAGACTCATAGCTCTCGCCAGATTTCAACAAAAAATCGAAGGAAACACACAGCTTTGGTAGGATTTGATGATTTTTTGTATTTAAACGTTATTTTATCATGATTTAGACAAGTTTTCCTTCAATTTCGTATATCAATTGCAAGAAATGGCATCCCCTGTCGATGGTTCGTCCCGACGATTATCTCGGCTACACAGGGCCGAGATTCTCTCAAGAGTCTCGGTCACACAAGGTCGAGACTCCCACAAGAGTCTCAAACCTGTGTGGCCGAAACACTCCATAGAGTTTCGGCTACATGAGCCGAGACCCTAGCCATAGTCTTGGTCTAGTGGGCCGAGACCTTGAGCTGAAGTATCGGCCTACCTAGGCCAAGACCTTGAGCAGAAGTCTCGGCCCACTTAGATCGAGACACAACTGGGCCGATACTGTGTACATAGATTGAGACTCTTTGTTAGAGTCTTATTCCACATTATAATTATCAAAATTATAATTATTGTTTATTTATTTATATGTTTATTTGCTTTTAAATATTATAATAAATTACTGATTAGTCATATTTTATGCAGAAATGGAACCAAAGAAGAAAACAATTACAAAAAATATACCGAACACTCAGTTAGAAAGTGCATTTTCTTCGAGGCCTCCTTTGATGGCATCCCGAAGGCGAGCTATGGTGGCAGCAAGATCTAATTTTCTGCCAGTCAGTGAAAGCTCCTCATAGTATGTAGAAGATGAAAGTGAAGAACATGAAGTCGGCCAAGAGTATGATGAGCATGAAGAAGGTGAAGCCACTGTTGGACCTTTTCCCGGTGGTCCGAGTGATATGTCTATTCTTAAGAGTTTTAAGCATTATGTTGCTGCAATAGTATGGAAAAATGAGGTAAGTTTATATCAGTGAAAGTAGTTTACAGTAAAATATTTCATCTTGTCAACAAAAAATTACTAATAATTAGAAAAAAAATTATGTGAGTGCAGCATTGAGGTCCACTGAAATGTATCAACCACGAGAATATGATCAAGTATTGGGACCTTGAATGTCATCCAGAACAGGCTCGCCTACGGGAGTTGATCAATAGATCTTGACTGAGCCTGTTGATTACTTGTTCCCATAGCTATGTTAATAGGAAGTTGATATCGACATTCATTGAGAGGTGGCATCTAGAGACGAACACATTTCACCTCCCATTCGGTGAGATGTCGATTACACTTGATGATGTTCGCATTCTTCTTCGCATTCCAATGATGAAAAAATTAGTTTTAGTAAAGCGATGAAGTTTGATAGTGTTGTGCAGTTGGTGTGTGAGTGCCTTGGTGTTTCTAAAGAAGAAGCTGCTGAAGAGATTAGAATGGTTAAAGGGCTCACAATAAGCAAGATATGGCTGAAAAATCTCTTTGGTACGTCCAAAGAGAATGCAAATGAATACCACAATGTTGAAGCAACTGTTAGAGCTTTTATTTTGTATATACTGGGTATTATACTATTTACTGATAAGAGCGGTACCCGAGTTCATGTGTCGTTCCTTCAGCTTTTAAAGAATGTGGATACTATTGGATCATATGCGTAAGGAGCAACAGCTCTTGCCTTTTTGTACCTCCAGCTAGGTAGTGCTTCACGAGCTGATGTTGGTTAGATTGCAGGATATCTCACCTTACTTGAGCTATATTTGTGACTCTTATTTAACCTTATACATTTGTGTTTTCTATATAAATGATGATTGATTCAATTTGTGATTTTTATAGGGTTGGATATATGGCCATTTCCGCTTTACTCCTCCATGTGTCAATCCCCAATACTATAATTAATTATTGTGTGTTGTTATGTGGACGCAAAGGATGGACGTGGGTCTTGATGATGACTATATGTTGACACTGCGTCAGACAATCGATCAGTTGCATCCTTATGAGGTAAATATTACATATTATTGAAATCTTTGTATTATAAATAATTATTAAAATTTGTTTACTTAAAGTAATTCTATCTTTTTTAGGTTTACTGGGATCCATATAGAGAGTCAAGAGAGGGTGCACCTGCATCGGAGGTGGCATTTTATATTGGGTTGATTAACTGTTTAGATGTTGTAGAGCCATACCACCCTGATAGACTTCTCCGATAGTTAAGATATGTACAGTCAATACCTGACCCTCCACTTGAGCCAATAAGAGCAAATCGAGGAGCCACTCGCAATAAATATTCAGTGAAACACATGTTTATTCCTCAATTATTTGAAAGGTGACAAACCATGTCCTAGGCTACAGTGTTGGGGGTGGGGGGGGGGGGGGGGGGGAGGGCCGGCCCCCAAAGGGCGGCTCCACCTGGTGAAAGGAGGTGTTTTCTTTAATTATTCCTCTTATTTGTCAAACAA
>JAJIYU010005427.1:0-22306 GCA_030144865.1 Tinospora cordifolia
TGTGTAAGATTAACAATTGTTGGTTTGGCGTACATGATAAAATTGAGTTACTTTTAAAAAATAGGATAATATAGAATTGAAATGGACATAAAAAAACTAAAAAAAAAAAAAGCAATGCCCTGTTTAATAAACTATGGAATAATTACAAAATATTAAAAAATAAAGAAAGAAAAAAAAGAACTAGAGCAAAATAAAAATAAAGAATAAAAATAAATATTTTCATAATTAAATCCACTAAAAAAGAAGAGATTGAGTACTGTTATAAAGATATGATATAAATCAAGTGGATCCAACTTTATTTATTTATTTATTCATTGTTATCTCGTTATAATTAAATATATATAATAAGAATTAAATTTAGTTGAAAAAAATACACAAGAGCGCTCTTACCCACGTTAGTGGAAGATAGTGATAAAATGGTATTTGAACATGTGAACCGTAATATATTATAGATATATATTAAACCAACCGGTTATTAATAGATGAATATATAAATTGATGAACATATTAGTGTATATATATATATAGATGAATTTATTAATAGCTGAATATATTAATTCACGAAATCATGAATTCGCGCAAGGTGTGTGCCGTGTATACCGTGCGCCATTTAAAAAAACTAAAAAATAAAAAAATAAATACGAAAAAAGAACAAAAACAAAAAAATACCCAAAAATATCCAAAAATTCTGAAAAAAATACAAAAAAATATTAGTCTCAAACCCTAAACCTCTAGCCGCCAAGACCTAGTAAAAATGGAAGTTTTTCAATTTAGAAATGCTGAAAAATGACGGAATTGATTTCCAGAAACTCTATATAAACCCGCTCCCCCTCTCATTATTTTTTATCCCAGTAAGAATTGAAAAAAGTTTCTTTTTGCTTTCTCTCTGCCTCTTTCTTGGCATTTTTGTTCCCTTTTCTCTTAAAGCTGTTCTAAACAGCTTGCAAAGTAGTACCAACGAAACGCTACACAAATTTTGGCGAAAAATATCTGAAAAGAATTTAGGAAACAATCTCGAGGTAAAATGATTTTCATCCTTTAATTTATTATCTTGATTTAAATAATGTTTGCTTGCGTGGTTAGTTCAGATTTCTTTTACATATCTTTTTAATTTATGCATTTAAATTATTATATTATTGATAACTGAGAGAGTATGCTCTGTAGTTGCGTCTTGTACGATATTCTACATCAGAAATCAAAAGTCATCTTCCCTGTTTTATTTTAAATATTGATCTGTGATGTAATGTTATACTGTTGGAATGTTTAAATTATGTTTAATTAGTTATTTCTTATGCTATTACAATTAATAAAAGATTAAATAGAGATTTTAACCACCTACCGGCATGGGGTCAAATTTGCACCGTGAGCATTCCAAATAGGGGTTGTGAGGTAATAAAGGGTTCGGATTTGATCCTAACTCACTCCAATGGGTCTGAGCTCAAGAGCACCTTTCCTAGAGATGGAATGCTTGAGGGTATCCTTTCGATCTTTAATGACTACAGAAAATAATAAATTGGTTGAATCATTTAATTTCGTGTAAATGATTGCTATGCATATTTTATTTTGTTGAAATAATGAATTAAATATTTAAGATGTTCACTGGGCTTCATAGCTCGCCCTTCATTTTTAATATTTCGAGAATTTAATTATCAAGGTCGTTTGAACATTATTTTAACATGTGAAAATTTTTATTTAAATTCGTTGTAGGGCATGTGGGCCAAATTTAATTACTATTTCATTTCGTTGCAACCCTTGAATTTTTCTATTTAATAATAAAAGATTTATTTTATTTCATGGCATCATAAATTCTTTTGTACATAGATTAATATGCATAGGTTATCTCATGGATATGGAAAAGAAAACAGAATAAAGATAACGTAACAAGGGCCCGCCTCCCGGGCGACCCAAAAATATCGCAGAAAGATACCGTTGGATGACATGGGTCCGGGGCAAAGGAGGAGAGGTGTTATAGGTGGTGAGATATTTATTTATTTATTTATTAAAATATGAGTAGTAGAATTGGGAGATGGGATATATATATATATATATTAAAATATGAATAGTGAAATAAGGTGGTGGGATATATGGATCAAATTATGAGTAGTAGAATTGGGAGGTGGAATGTATATTAAAATGTGATTGTGGAATGAGGTGATAGGCTAAGGATGTCTATAAATAACACCCTTCTCTTGCCCTCAAACCATCCCAATCTTATCTTCTTCATTCTTAAGAGAAAGAAAGTCTACTCATTCTTCTCATCTTTATTTTCTTCTTAGTTCTCTCCTACCTCAAGAGAAAGAGAGACTTCTCATTCTTCTCTTCTTTTTAATTCTCTTCTAGTTCAAGAGAAAATGAATTTTTTTGTTATCTCCTTGAATGAAGAAAGAAGATTGAAGGCTTGAGAAGGGTCAGAATACTATGATCAAAAGGATTAGTGATAAAAAGTGGAAGTGATTTCTGAATTTTATCTAATTATTTTGATTCAAGTATTATGTGCATGGTTGTTTGTTAGCTTAGAAATATGTCATGATTATAATGTCATGCCTAGAAATGCATGCTTAGAGTTATATGCTTATGATGCATGATTGTGATGATATGATCCATGCTATAACATGTTTTCCATGAATACATGTTAGTTATTATTATCTTGAATTTATCATGCTACTGTGATCACAAATGAAAAATGAAACGAAAATTATCAATTACATACCAATATGATGACGAATTTTCATCGTGAGTATTCCAAATGAGTATTTTTGGGGTGTGAACTGAGGTTTCGAATTTAACCATATTTCATCGATGATAAGTTTGAAGGTTCGGATTTGACCTCAAGCCCTAAATATAGAATGCTAAGGCGTAACCCTTTTGGTCTTAACATCAATTAATAACAAAATAATTGTTTGAGTCAAATAATCTTTTGAAGTGTTTGTTGTGTACGTTCTATTTGATTTGAAATAATGAGTTACATATTTAGAATGATCTACTAGCCATATAGGATCACCCTTTCTTTTCTAACCTTTCAGAGAATTTCTGAACGAATGTTGTGTAGTTAGTTAATTTCTATTCATGAAATGTTTAAGTCGGGCATGTTAACCCTAATTTCAATTTTATGTTCAGTTTGATGTAATAAAGTTCAAAGGTCCTTGTACTTCGTGAATATTTAATTCAATTAACGATATTGATTTATTTTATTAAATGATTTCACGTGTGCTATATGAAATTTATTTAGGTGTTTGTCTCATAGAACTGGGACCAAAAGAAATAGAATAAGTGACATTGCCCGCCTCCTGGGTGGCCCACAAAAAGAGAAAGAGATGTCCAACGAGCAAGCACGTAACGTCATTGTGCTGTAACACCCCACCTCCACCTACCCAAATTGTTTTAACATGTTCGTGTCATGTGCTTGCTCATTGGACGTCTCTTTTTTATTTTGTAGGCCGCCTGGGAGGCGGGCAATGTGACAATTTTTTATTTTTTTAAGTCCCAATTCAATGTGACAAACACTTAAATGGATTTCATATAGCAAATGTGAAATCATTTGATAAAACAAATCAATATCATTAATTAAATTGAATTTTTGTGAAGTACAGGACCCTTGAACTTTATTACATTAAACTGAACATAAAATAGAAATTAGGGTTAACATGCTCAATTCAAACATTTCATGAATAAAATTAACTAATTACGCATCATCCATTCAAAATTTTCCTGAAAAGATTAGAAAAGGAAGGATAAGCTTATACGCCTAGTGGATTATTCTAAATATTTAACTCATTTTTTCAAATCAAATAGAACATGCACAACAAACACTTCAAAAGATTATAAGATTCAAACAGTTGTTTATTATTAGTTTATTTTAAGACCGAAAGGGTTATGCCTCAGTATTCCATATTTAAGGGATGAAGTCAAATTCGAACCGTCAAACTTATCATCAATGAAGTGAGGTTAAATCTGAACCATCGATTCACACCTTGAAAATACTCGTCTAGAATACTCACAATGAAAATTGGTCATCATGCCGATACATGGTTGATAATTTTTGTTTAATCTTTTATTAGTGATCAACAGTGACATAATAAATTCTATATTACAATAACTAGAATGTATTCATGGAAAGCATATCATAGCATGGACTATATTATCACAATCATACATCATTAGCAAACACACCTAAGCATGCATTTCTAGGCATGACATTTATAATCATGATATATTTCTAAACTAGATAAACAACCATGCATATACTACTTGAATCAAAATAATAAGATAAAATTCAAAAATCACTTTCACATTTTATCGCTAATCCTTTTGATCTTAATATCTCGACCCTTTTCAAGCCTTTAACCTTCTTTTTTCACTCAAAAAGAGAGCAAGAAGACCTTTTTTCTCTTAAGCTAGAAGAAAACTAAGAAGAAGAGAAGAATGGTAAGACTCACTTTCTCTTGAGTTCGGAGAGAACTACAAAGAAAATGAAGATGAGAAGAATGAAGAGACTCTCTTTCTCTTGAGAATGAAGAAGATAAGATTGGGATGGTTCGAGAAAAAGAGAAGGGTGCTATTTATAGACATCCTTAGCTAATCACCTCAATCTACTACTCATATTCTAATATATATATATATATATCCTACCACCCCATTTTACTACTCATATTTTAATATATATCCCACCACCTTATTCTACTACTCATATTTTAATTTTTTTTTGTAAAATTAGTTATGAGATAATTAGAATAGTAGTAATTTTTTTTTATTTTTCATGTGAATTTACCATTTTATCTCTAAGAGGCAAAATTTGGGCATGTGGAGGCGGGGTTTTATATATTACTACTGATGATTGTTTTCGCATTACTTGTCAGTACAAGTATCTTCAATAGTTACCTGAAAAGGAGTGAGTGGCGTGAGCTCAAGAGCCCAGTCAATTATACATAGTATATTTAAAGCATTATTATAATCAAAATACAAAATATGCAAATACTTATTAAATATTATGTGATTCAACATTTTAGTTATTTGAGTTAACGTTAAGACCAAAAGGACTTTCTTCGGTATCCCTCATTAGACCCAAAATATCAAAAATAACGCCCACAGGCCAGTTACCTATTCATGACTCTATTTTGGGAATGAAGTCTAAACTCGACTATCAGTCTCATCTTACTACTGCTACAATAGCATTAAGACCTGCCTTAAATTGCGAACACCCAAGATGATACTAGACCACTGCCACAGTGTCAACATCACCACATCGGTACATGTTTACATCTCTTAATCATTTTTATTTATTGACCACTAGCACACTCATAGCATCATTATTCCATATATAAAATAAACAACACATTTTAATAAGCTTTACAAGGTACATATAACATATCATCTAAACAATATTTTGATATTCATGAATCGCACAATATGCTATCAACACTATAAAAGACAAGCAATCATCTATACAACTGTCAAGCATATCCCTAGCATTCTTCTAAACTTTTAATAAATATAACAACCAATCATGCTTCATATTTAGAACTAAAATAATACTAAAAGTGTGGATATTCATCCCTACCATTGACTCTTAAATCCTTCTGATCTTAGTATTTCAAGCTTTCTAAAGTCTTCAGCCTTCTTTCTTCACTCAAGGAGAGAGCAAGAAAACTCTTTTTCTCTTGAGCTATAACACCCCAACTCCCGAATCTATCACATACTTCATAGGTAACATGGTTGTCTCGTAGCTTGAGACGTCATTACCTTCAAGTGCAATCAATCTTGCTTTCGATCTAAGAACTGGGATATTACTTTTTCTTTACTCATTTATTACATCTGTTAGTTTCACCAGATTATATCCCAAGGTACAAAATAAAATATAAATACAGATATTTTAGAAACAGAACAGCAATAACTTTGGGATTATACAATAATTGAAGACATTAATTTATAATCAATCTTGTGGGCCCCATAGCCAACTTTTGATAATACAAATATTATTTGGCCTAATTACCAACATCTGACATGATCAAATATGGTGGGTCACAAGCCCTACAATTGAAAATAACAATTATTATTATTATTTATTTTACATTCATGTGTCAAAACAATGTCTTCAATAGATACCTGAAAAAGAGTGAGTGGGGTGAGCTCAAGAGCCTAGTGGATCATACACAGTACATCAATAGCATTATTTAAATCAAACACTAAACATGCAAATATTTATCATTCATTAGGCGTTTCAAACATTTAGACATCTCCAATCTTAAATAAAAACTAGAGCAGAATCATTATACCTGCTTTAATTAGAAGAGCCCTCCAATTGTTTCAACAGTAGATCTTCACCATTGCTATGCAGAAACTAGGGTTTTCCCCTTCCTACTACTATATTTGCTGTCTAGAACATCCGGAGAACAAGAGAAGAGAAGAGAGTAAGCAAGGAAATTATTTCTTTCTTGCTGGAATGAATTTTCAGAATGAGAGAGGGGGGTTTATATAGATTTTTTTTTGCAGAAAAAGACGAAACTAAACAGTAGCTAATAATTTGTTATTGTAGCTACAGTGCCTGTTATTATAGCTACAGTAACCGCCGAATCTTAATTTGTCTGCCGACAAAATAGTGACCGTATTTTTTAACAGTAACCGTATATTTGAACAATACTGTATATTTGAACAATATTTTTTTTACTCTAATTTCGAGTATTACAATACCAAAATTTCAGGTATTACATGAGGTAGAAAAAAGCTAAAAAGAAAAATGAAGAAAAGAAGAATAAGGAGACTATTTAAAAAAAAAAACTAAAAAGATAAAAATGAGATGAGATGGTTTAAGGGAAAGAGAAGGGTGTTATTTATAAGCATTCTTAACTAATAATCTCATTTCACTATTTATGTTTTAATATATATACCACCACCTCATTTCGCTACTCATATTTTAATATATCTTATCACCCTATTATACTACTCATATTTTAATATATTCCATCACCTTATTCTATTGTTCATATTTCAATTTTTTTTTTTTGTAGAATTACTTATGAGACCTTTTATGTGAATTTATCATTTTACTCAAAAGAGGCAAATTACTCTTCTACGCCTAGGTATAATATATTTTTTATAATTTAATGAATTCATTTGTTATATTCTTAATATTTAAAAATTTTTAAAAATATTACAAGGTCATTCGAGCTTTTTTTTGGAAGTACTATGGCATGGGTTACATTAATATATATATATATATATATATATATATATATATAAGATGTCAAACAGAAATAAAAGATGAGAAAGAGCTAGGCTAGAATAATTTTAATCTTTAAACAGACAAACATGGGAATAGTCCTATCTTTGTCCCACCCAGCTGACCCTGTACAGATCCTATCCTTAAAATTATCTAGACAAGCTGGAAGAGTAGGGACGAAGATTTCATGTCATACTAGGGAATGAAATGTAATTCAACTTGGCGAAGGAACAATCGAAGAAGGGAAATGGATAAGACCGGTGCGTGGGCAGGCGTCACAACAAGAGTCGTGTTTCGCGTGACCCGATCTCTCCATCTAGGACTTTCTTTACCTTCTAGTAATTGTAGTAGGTGGTATATCCTAGAACTTACCTGAGAAACTGTTTAAGGTCACTTCCAATATAGAAAAGTCTGATTCATGGTTTGAATAAAACTTATAATTCCAAAACAATTTTGTATGACACTTTTCAAATGTTTTTTCAAATATTCTAATCATATTCAGAAACCCACACACACATACATATATATATATATATAGTAATTATTACCAAGTAAATTAAAATTATAAATTTATAAAATAGATTAAAAATAAAATTTGTACACTATATATGGAAAGTAGTTATGATTTGATAGAAACATTTTTTTAAACAAATAAATTTTTTATAAAAAGACATACCCATATATAGATAAGATTCTTTTCTATCTTCTCAATCTGACTATCGTTCATCTTAAAATGATATTTTAATATGGTCATCGAATGAGGGGGACAAAGTGAATTCCCAAATGAAATCAAACAATTTTAGTGGGCCATATATTCTGTATGTAAATATATTGGGAAATTAATCTAAAATTTTCCGGTCTTATCTATTTCCCCAAGAAAAAATTATACAGAGACATTAATCATGCTCCAAGCATGGAGAACTTCTCCACAAGACGAGGAAAATGCTAAAAGTAACACTTATTTTGCACATCCAAAAGTGTATAACGTTGCTAAAATTTTCAACTTTTGATACATAAAATTAAATAGAATAGAATTAAAAATTATTTTATTATTGTGTCCAACTTAGGAAAGATGAGATTAAAATTATTTTTGGATTCACCAACTTATGTTACTATTGTAAAGTCAAGCAATCTCAACTAATAAACTTGTAGTATTTATTTTATTTTATGTTCATGCAATATTATTTTCATTCTATCTTCTCTTCTTTTTATTCAATTTAATTTCATCTTATCCTATTCTATAAAAATAATTTTATCTTTATCTTACAAACCAAACGTATCCTTCGTGTATAAATATATTTTTTTGCTAGTGCTGGCATATAATTAAAAATGTTAGACTATCAAACTTTTTAATAAGTCCAAAATTAAGGACATAAAGAATTTAAATGACAGATACTCAAAATAATTATATCTGACGGTCTCACTTTCTCTTTTATATAGGAAAAATTTGTACTTTTATTTATTTTTAATTGAAACAAGTGGACTCTGAATCATAATCCAAGAGCTTAAGTACTAACCATTTGAGACATGTGCACAAAACTTAGTTCTTTTCATGATACTAGCTGTCACCCATTTATTAATAAATGAACGGAGAGGGATCAGAATTTTTTTTAATAAAATATATTAAAAAAATTGTTATAGTTATATTCACGTTTAAAATTATTAAATAATAAATATTGGCACGTATCACAATATATATATATTCATTCAATTACTGTATTGTCCTTTTATTATTCAATTACTGCATTCAAGTTAGAAAATAATTCCACAATTACTGTTTCAACTTCAGTCATAAAGTTGCTTGACACGATTTATTATCCGTACACCTCCATGCCAGAGTGAAATGTTGAAATGACTCCCACATTTGACTTACATCAATTGGAGATCCTCTTCAAGTTTAGTACAGTTTTTACATTCTCACCAATATCTTTTTATTTTATTTTTTAGACGATATAATGATAAGTTGGATTAACATAGAGGTAGGCATTGATTGAGGGCTACATTAAGTGTTCATATGAATAATTTTGTCCAATAATAAATTAATTGACTAGGGTTATAAAACCCAACAAGTTCAAAAGGACTACTTACAAAATATTTGATGATTACCAATAGATATTATATATTTAACTTTTGATTTAAGGGCATCCCCAATTGGGTATAATACCTGCTGAGGTGACGTTCAATGGAGCATATCTCGGCAAACAGATGTTTAGTGCTCGGTGTAGACCGAGCGCTCAACATCTATTTTTATTTTTTTTAATTTTTTTTAAATGAGCTGGAGCCCGGACAATGAGCTGGCGTCGCTCATTGGCCAGACGCATTGCAGACGCCCTAAGGGCCATGCTAACTTCCTGTCCTAATTGCAATTTTTAGTAAGCACTTCGAGATGGTATAATATTCACTTTTTAAAGACCACGAGTGCGTCAATTGAATAAAAAACAATAAAATTGCAAAAGTAATAAAAGGATTTATCCTTCCGGACCTTACCAATAATCATTTTTGTAATATATATATATATATACCACATAATATTAATAAGTTGGTAATTTATATTTTGTTGTAACAAGATGTAGAACCATGTTGAAAGAAATAATCCCACTAAAGAGAAATTAAAAAAGAAATTACAAGGATTAATTCGTGCACCCATTTTGAAGAGATAAAATAGAGGGTGCATGCAATACTCCAGTGCTGGCTAGTCATGTGTGATTTCCGCCTGCCCACTTGCCAAGCTTCTTCCCCAATGCCTCCAAATCATAACCTGGTTCCAATCTCACCTGATAATGAATATTATGAAGAGAAAAATATCAGAAAAGAGTGATTTTAAGATCAAATCTAATCTCATTTTTAGAAAAACAATTTTACATAAAAAGTAGTAACTTTTAGATAAACTAAAGGCTACAGTAGCAGATAAGGGTGTGCTACTGTTATATATTGAAAGAAGAAGAATATATTTTTAACAATATTCTCCAAACATATGGATTTGATTTATTATAGACAGAAAAAAAATAATACTTAGAAATAAATAAGCAAATATGACTTGAAGAAGTTTGAACATGATAAATATGAAATGCTAGAATGAATATATATATATATATATATATATATATATATATATGGATCTAGAGAGAATTAGGAAGATTAACCTGAATGTTATAGTGTACAGTGTCCTCGGTTCTGTGCTGATTCTCGAACACTATGTCGAGCTTCTCTTCTTCTAGAATCTGAAAAAGCTTTGACGCTAGAGCGACCTCCTTCAAAGCTACCGTGCTAACAAAAATGGTATTTTCTTCCATCTTTGTAATCTCTATTGACGGAACAAATGGCATGTTTTCCTCAATCTCCAACTCCAAAGTGAATAATGAACCACTAACGCCGTCTTCTTCATGTTCTTCTTTCAGTTCATCATGACTGTCATCGGTGCCGGTACTTATAAAACACGCACCACCTGATCCACCTCTCCTATTACTTTCCTCTTCAGAGCTTGAACTCTGATCAATATCTGATGGGATTTCGTCTCGCTCCATCTCGATCTCCGTCGCTTCTTCACATCGCTCCTCATCAAAACCTTCAACCTAATTAATTCCAGAAATATAAATATACATACATACATACACATATATATATATAATAAAATGCCGTTTTCAAGCAAATAACACGTACTTCTTTTTAATGTTTTCAGAATTTTCAAAATTTCTGAAATTTGTAAAAGTCACAAACGGTATGCATACCTTAGGTTGCATTTCATTGTTGATTAAAAAACAAGACATGATTTCAGAAAACAGAAATTTGAAAAACAAAAAAACTTTATTATATCGTTTTCTCCGAGAATGACCTATTTTATTAACCAAAACGTATTCAACCAAAAGCTTTTTTTTTTTTTTTTTTTTTTTTGTGGGTGTGTGCGTGTTTTTCAAAAACTATTTCTGGATCCTAAACCAGTTCAAAAACGGGTTCAATTACCTTATAGCTATCGACTAGTGCTTGTGATGATTGTGGCGGTAAGAGAGATCTGAGCTCCGAGTAAAGAAGGTGTTCTCGAAGACGACGAAGAACACCATCTTCTTCTCTTCTTCTCTTCGTTGCGCCGACACGCTTCTTCTCTTCCATTCTCGCCTGCTCTCTTTCTGCTCTCCAACGTATTATAATTATATAACAAAGCACTCGTCATAGGTTTTAGATAAGACTATCGTTTTATCCGACATCATGTCTCATATCCAGCCACGTGGAATACCAGGTTTAGAGATCAAAATCCTGGTCGACTAAAGTGTGTTCGGCCACCAGGCCCACCACGGTACCTTCGAAGTTTTGATTGGTTCATGGACCAGATGTTGGATGATTTTTTATAGCATCCGGAGCGTGGGATCGGTTTAAACTCCTAAGACCACGAGGTTCTCGCGGGCGTCTGAACGCGCCAAGAGAACGTCGTATAGTTCTAGAAAAGATGGTGATACCATGCTTCAGACGCTTCTCTAGTTATCAGACGCCAACCTCACAAACTCTTCTTATGGCCGTTAGTTTTTAACCATTATTTTGGAAAATATCAACTTGGAAACCGATAGGGGGTTGATGGATGTTGTGTGGCCATGTGGGCATCTATAACTTAAAGAGGACAAAGAAGTTGGAACCTATTGGGCATGGAAGCCGAAATCAAGTTAGGAAACAAAAGAAGAAAAGGTAAAAAGCCAACTTGATGATTTTTATTTTTAAATTAAGAATTTTCCTGCAAAGAGTTTGCATGGTGAAGGCTGTTTGGTCCTTTGAAAAAGTTTAAGGTTGAATCCAGAGAAGTTATTTTGAATATAAGGAAGAAAGAACTAATCTAGAGGTGTGATCTTATAACTTAGACAATAAGACACAAAGTTTTAGGTAGGAAAACAAAACTATGCAGATATAATAAGAATAATTAAAAAAAAAAAAAACCAAAGAATTGGCCAACTGGTGGTTTGCTAGTTAAAAGTAGGTCAAACTCCTAAGGTTGCTCAATCTTGTACAAAAGATACAAAACTTGATTCCTAAAAGCTCATAAAAAAAACTTAAAAGATGGAGATTGGTGCATGGAGTCTAATAGCATCTATGATGTAAATGTGAATTGAAAATAATATTTATTTCATGTAATACTTTAATAGACATTAAGTTAAAAAAATATATTTCTATCTGAAAGTTGTCGCAATAAAAATTAATGTAAACATTGTCAACATAACCATTTACTTTTAAACAGATAGTACTGAAAATTAATTTTTGACTTCAATGTGCAGTAAGTGTAATCAAAATTTACTTAAGATGTTCATCTCCCCATATTGATGATTCGACACATTTTCATAGATACTCACTCACATTTGTATTAATGATACTTTAAAGTTATTAAATCTTATACAAAAAGGTTCAACAAATCTAATTCTTAAAAGCTCCTTTATAGCTTACAGATGGAAGTTGGTCAATGTACATAATTTATTATACGTACTTTAGTAACATGCAAGAAAATAGAAATTTATATTTTAAAAATGAGAACTTATCAACAAAGTGGTTGGCTTGAGAAAGTAGGGCTGAGTCCTAAGGTTGTGTAATTCCTATATAAACAATTTGGGGTTTGATTCTTATAGATCGACTTAAATACCTTGATGAAGAAGGTTTACTATATTGCTCTACCTTAATGAAGACTAATACCATACCACTAGTGCATGGAAACATGGTGTGAAAAGCAAACAAAATAAAGAAAAGGAAGCAGGGTTGATGGAAAGCTAGAAGGTATTGCAAAGTTTCTTGGACCAGTTTTGAAGGGCTTGCAAATCCTATAATATGGACACAAAGTAAGAAGATTCGTTCGATAGAAACCATTTTAAAGACTTTTTAGCTCAGTTCCATATTTGACTGTTTCTCAAACCTTAATTCCTACTGTAGATTGTTTCATGAATTTTCCTGACTAAGATCACAATTCCACATAAATATATTTGTTTTTGTGCTTTTTCTGTTTGTTTATTACGAATCTTCTTTTAATAAGTAATATTTCAGTGGCCCAATGGAACGACATATAGGGTAGTTGGGAAGACTGGAGAAACAAATCTCATTGAAGGAAAGGGAAGATAGCTAGTCGTTGCTCTTACAGCTTTCCAAATGCTAGGACTTCCATGTTACTTCGTCGTTAAAGGCTTTGGACTTTTATTGGTCTAATCATGCATTCATAATAAATACGTAGAACCTTACTTTTCTTCAAACAAAGAGGGCTTCATTTAAAGCGCACCGTCATCTGGACGGAAATGTCGGGAAGGGAAGGCATGGGTGTGGGATGCCAGAACTGACCACGGATGAAACATGCAAAGGTCAAAGTGAATTCAAGTTTAAAGAACACTGTAATTATTATATGAAAAAAAAAAAATTTGCATGTCATATACATTTTTAAAATTATAAAAAAATTTAACAGTTCATGTTATATTATGAATCGTTTCAAAACTTAAGGATAAAGCTAAGGGTAACCTATTGATATTATTTATATTTTAAATTATTATTTTTAAAAAATTAATTTTTATTAAAAAATTAATAAAAATTATTTAAAAATAATTAAAATATGATTTTTAAGAAATATTATATAAAAATTAATTTTTATCTATTTTTAATAACTAAAAGACAACAAAAATAATAATAATAATAATAATAAACAAAACAAAAAAACAAAAACATTGAACATTTGACATGCATCAAACACTCAATGCATCGAATTAAGTCGTTGGTCAAACACCCAATAACAGGCTTCTAAACAACTGGGCACGCGTATTCTTGCCCTAAGGCATGTGTTTATGAGACTTGCTTTTCTTTTCTTGGGTTTTTCAGACGTAAAACGATTTTCAAATAGCCGTACCAAACAGGAAATATACATGTGCTAAGCGTGTTGAGTCTGTAATTTCATGCCCTTCTTGAGAAAATAGAAGGCCTTGAGTTGTTCATGGAGTACAGTTCATGACCAACAAAAACATATATATGTTCATTTATTGAGATAAAATTGTTGGATTCTTCACCAGAGCACACACGAAGAAAATATGGACAATGCTTTTTAGACGTACGTTCTATGATCTGTACCATTGATCTGCATTGCACCATGCTTATTCACCAGAGAATATTGGTGTCAAGCATTTGATGGATCAGTAGCTTAATCAGCTAATAAGAATGATTTTACAGCTATGGTTTGTAGTGTCGTTAGATCATTCTTCGAAAGAGAGCAAAACTTCTTGTTTTGCATCTATAGCTTTTCACCATCGTGTGGGCGCTGTAAAGTTCCTCAATGGAATATTATATGTGTGTGTATATATAACTAAAGTTTCTATTTCCGTTTGCTTACAACTTTTTGATATTATGAAGGATTTAAAAAAAAAAAAAGTGGCAAAATTATTACTTATAAAATAAATACTTACTATTTTTTGACAAATTAATCTTAAGTTATAAACTATTTTAATTACAAAATTTTAATTACAATGAAAATTAAAAAAAAAAAAAAAAAATTGGTGGAACTGGAACCGGCTGGAATTCGATCCAATGCCTTCCTTCAGTGAATACACTCATGTACACTCATGATCAAAAGTGACCCTACCGGAAATATCGTACTATAGTTGAGCATGACTTGACTTTTCAGCTCATGCACACATGTCTATCGGATTCTGGAATGAAGCTTTTTGTACCATAGTAAAGACCAATTGGGCTTGCATGTTCACCTTCCTTTTTTCTTATTCAGTTGATGCAAGTTCTTCACGCTGTACTTGAATATCCTACGCTTACACTGCTTGAGATTGCCTTTTCGTCAATCAATTTATGCAAATCCCTTTGCATCCTCAATGATATGCTGACAAACGCATAGGAACTTCTGCCCGGATGATCAACAATTGGTAGCCGTGTGCTTTTAGGTCACATTTTAGTTACAAAAGACCATCTACCATCTCCATGATGATTTGGGCCTCAACCCAGATGATCACAGATCAACAACTGGTACCTCATGTTTTTGGGTCCAAATTCTCTTACTTGACAGCCCACAAAACGATATACCATCTCGAGCTCGTCTACTGTAGCTTTACATTGAAGCTGGACAGCAATTACAGTTGAACCAAGTCTTTACTTGGTGAATTACAGGTTACTTTGGCTCAGGTTCTGCAAGTTTGGTGTGACAATTTAATCACTGTATCACGTGCTGTGACATCCAGTTCCACATGCCAGGAACAAGCATAATCGACGGATAATGTTTTGCAGGTGAGAAGGTTATGCATCAACAGGTTTTCACTCATCATCTTCCATCTTCTATGCAATTGGCAGATGGTCTGTTGATTTCCATTCCAAACTCAGTGCGAGCCAGGCACAGTTAGTTAATTCAGGTAGTAACAGTTATCATTTATCATTGTATAGTAGCAATAGTCAGTATGATCACAGTCACTTCGACTTTACCAGAATTACCAAAAGTTGTGGGGCTCAAATCAAGTCTATTTTCAGAGTTGAAGCTCGGCATTAATGCAATCCAGCCAAGATCTCTCTACACAGAAGGCATCTTTAATCTCAGGTCAAAATTACTGAGACATACAAAGCAGCCCATTTCAAAATGCAAATCTTTGCAGTTCAGCCCATCAGATATTAGCCCAGTAGGTTAATTCCTAATAAAAGAGTTCAAAAAAATAAACAAATAAAAATCCAATGCTAAGTGTACATGACATCAGGGACCATCACACATTTCCTGTAATTGACATCACAAAGTAAATATTTGGATGCAAAAGGCACACTGATCCGGACAAGGTTTTGTTATTTAAGTAATGGTCATTGGTAATATATTGTGTGAATCGTCAACTCAGAAAAAGCAGAACCAAAAAAACTGAGATCATGTCCAAAGATCTCCAGAGATCATGACAATCAAATACAGAGAAAGAGCATTAGGAATGACAACTACAAGACAGCACACTTCTATGAGGAAATGTGCTAACCATTGGATCTTCAGAAAGTCCAAGGCTCCAAGCACCAGATGCAATACAAGTGTGTAATAGGACATAAATCATTTAGTAAAGTGAAATGGGATAAAAATGCTAGTCACAAGTACTCCACTAAAGAAGTAAAAAACTGTTGTCATGGTTTAACTGATCCGATACCTGCAACTTACGCAAACCAACAGCTACCAAACAGTCGAAGAAACCCATGAACTCACTGAATCAAAACAAGGCAAACAATATTGCTACTTCAACAGACTAGTTATCCACCATTTACCAAAAATACGGAACATGTGCAGGTGGCCGGCCTGAAAGAGTCAATTGCCTATATCTTCAATAGGTTTCATGTCTAATAAAACTAAAAAGGGTCCCCCAGTACTTATCATAGTATTATTGTAGACATTAAACAGGATGTGAAACCCAGTTGAGTAGGTAACCATTAGTTTACATGTAAAGGAGACTCCAGTTTTCATGCCAAAAGAAGGTAACAGAAAACAAAATGAACTCAATTTCAACTTATAAAGTTGCCAGTAGTAAACAAAATTTTTTAAAAAAATTTCAAAGTAGAGAGAGAGAGAGAGAGAGAGAGAGAGAGGAATGGAGAAGTTATAAGAAAAACTAATAAATACCAAATGATCAGTGCCAGTCCTGAACTCCAAAATGAAAACTCGAGTTCCAAATTAAAAGCCTCTTCGCATCATTCGCTTAGGCTTCTTCACAAAGCTCAGCCGAAGCTTCTTAAGACTTCTCCTTTTTCTTGCCATTTTCTCAGGCAACGTCTCCCTCTTCGGCTTACTACTCTTCTTTACCTCTGGCTTATTGGCAAACCTCGGATCTAACTTGTACACCTTAGGGGTAACAGGTAACCCTCTTTTCATGGCTTCTTTGAACAGAGCATTTGCTCGTTCCACCCGCCCATGGGCACAAAGCTTCCCCATCAACAAATCATAAGTTTTGATCCCCGGGGAGCAACCATCCTTCTTCATCATATCAAATACATGCAGGGCATGATCAATTCTCTCAATTCCACACAAAATCTTTATAAATCCATAATATGCCTTCTTATCGAGATCATCCTGCAACCCCGCAGATTTCATCCGATCAATCATCTCGTCCCCTTCACCAATCCTTGCAGCCTGATAAAGACTTCTTATTAGAACTATGTAGGTTGTGGAATCCGGAAAACACCCCCACTCGCCCATTCTCTCAAACATCTTGAGTGCATCCTCCGTTCTTCTAATCTTGCACAAATTTGAAATCAACACATTAAAAGTTTCCACATTTCGTGGAACCCCAGCGAAATCCATATCAAGGAGCACCTTTTCGGCTTCTGATTGGAGCCGGAATGGATCCTTACGCCTGCAAAGCTTACACACACAATCAAGAATCGAATTATAAGCCATTGGCCCTAGCTCGAAACCACCTCTATAAATCTCCCCCGCCAATCTCTTCGCTTCATCAAGCTTTCCATCCACACACCACCCTTTCACCAGCAAATCACAAATCGACTCGTCTGGAAAAAACTCATGTGCGAGATTCTTGACCATCTTCTCCGCATAACTGGCGAATCCGTGCTCACAAAGAGCCGAAATCACCATTTTTAGAGACTCTTTATCACGAACAAAACCGTAATCCTTCTCCATTCTCTCAAAGAACGAGACCGCCTGCGTCGCACGCCCAGCCCTAACTAACCTATCAATACAGCAAGCTAGGGTTTTAGGTCCCGTAATTCCCTTCGCATCTACCAGAACATCATGAATGATCTTAAAATCTTTTCTCCGACCAAAGTAATCAATAAGATACGAAAACGTCTCGTCGTCGTTGGTGAAGCCCTCGCGAGACGAAAGCCAGTGGTAAAACCCTAGCGCTGTGCGGCCTGCGTCGGGAGATCGGTTGAGGACTTGAAGGAGAAGCGACGGAGTTGAAGCAACGTGAGAGAAATGAAGATCGAGACGTTCGTTGAGTGGCAGAGATTCGATATTTAAGTCCTTAAGAAGCTCGGCGGAGATCGCAGGCGCTATTTCCTCTTCGATTGCTTGAAGATCTCCTCGTTCTTGCTTTTGTGGAGATGAGGACGACGAAGACGACGACGACGATGATGATGAAAAGGGCCTTGAAGAAGGAAAAAAGAAGAATGGATGCGAATGAGACTGAGTGGCGCAATTGTGGTGATGCAGAGATGAGATTGCGTTGAAATCGAGATGAGATCGAGGGAGTGATTGAGCTGGAATCGAAGAAGAAGAAGAGATGCAACGAAGTAGTAATCTTCGTAGTTGCAGAGCTCCAGACATGGTCGTGGTTGAGGAGCGAAGAGGTTGCAGAAGACGATGACGTTTTGTTCAACTGTGAAGTGTGCAAAACCTAGTTCCTTAAAAAAAATAAAAATAAAAATAAATTAATGTAATTTAAAAATAAATTTTACAAAACAAAGTATGATTTCATTATTTTTGGATTTTTTTTTTCCTTTATTGGTCAAGAGATTTCATTATTTTTGGTTGATTTCCAGTTTTTAAAAATATGACTAGTGTAATCTCACAAACTATCTTTTAAATATATTAAAACAAGAAAATCTTATTCAATTATTTCTTTCTAAGCTTTCACATGAATGTAAATTCTGCCGATTAGACATCAACACTTAAAAAATCAAAAAACATTTCTTATTTTCCAAGAATAAACATTTTTTAAACCTTTTTCTAATATATGTTTTTTAAATCTCAAGAAAACATTTGAACAAAAAAAAAATCACAAGAGCCAAACAAGCTGTACATGACTTTCTTTACATGTTATTTTTCAAAAAAGTGAATTTAAAAACAATATCAAATGCAATCTTATATTCTTTATAAATTATAAACTATTGTTTTTAAGTTTCAATAAATTAATCGTGTTTTCATATTAAGAATTTTGAACATAAAAATAATACTTAAATAGTGTTATAAATAATTATCTTGAATGCTTCATAACCCCTACTATTTAATATTTTGTAACCCTTTAATATTTAAGATTTTGTAATATTTATGTCTAAATTAATGATTTATTTAAATATTATAATTATAATTGATGTAACCTCTCATTCCTAAAATCTATATAAAGAGTTGCTTACATTGTAAAGTTTGTACCAAGGTTGAAATTCAACCTATTATCAAGAGAATGAAAAGCTCTCTCCATTTTCTATTTTCTCAAGTTTGTCTTCTAGTAATTTCTTGATCTTCTGGTAGTTTTTTTTTATTTCATAACACGTTATCAGCACGATCACGCTCTTGATAAAAATATCTTGAAAATCAAAGAAACAATAGCTTCGAAGGTAAAAGTTTGAATGTATGTTTTTTTTTAATTTGTGAGATTATTTTTTATATTATTATTTGAATGATGCATATATTTTGTATATATATATGATTTAGTATAAATTATATATAATATCATTGACCAAGAAAGTATACTCTGTAGTTGCGTCTTGTACGATCTTCTACATCAGAAATCAAAAGTCAAATGTGACAAATAAATATTGATTTGATATATAATCAATTACTTTTGTTTTATTCTTGATTTTTATAATACAAACTGTACTACAAGTTTGAGTTGATATTAGGTAAGTCTTGCTCGAGTAAAGTTGAACATTGAAAGTGAGATGGGTTATCCCGTTCTAAGAGGCCGGTTATTTAAGAAGACTATGTCTCACTGCTCTTTCCTGAAGGTTGTCCTATCAATTCATATAAATAGTACATTTTGGAAAAAAAAAATCAAGATATGAATATTTGAAAATAACATTCATATATTATTTCTTATTATAATTTTATTACAGTTACATATGTGTGTTCATTTGTAAATTATATATAGATGTTAAAATATAAATATTTAATATTATGAAATATGGTAAATATACACCTATCTCATTAGTATTATGAAAAATGATTGATCCTTATGAATATAAATATTAAATTACAAATTTTGATGCGTGAGCAAAATAAAAATTATTTTAATAAAAAAATCATCCAAATAGTATTATACATTTCCTGAAGTGAATGTTGATTTGTTAATAATTATTGATATGAACGTGAATATAATTGTTATAATGTTAAAAAAAGATATTACAGTGATTAAAATAAGAATAATTTTTCTAGGAATAGTTCTCATATCACAGTGATCATTGTTTTCAAATAATTAATATCATGATATAAGGCATAAGGAGATTGTAAATTAAATGATATTATTTTTCTAAATTGAAAAATAACTCTAAGATGATATTTTTATCTAAATTAAAATTGTGATTTTTTATTATTTATTTTTATTAAGTCTATTTAGCTTGATATAATATTTTTGTTTATATCTCAAGCTACATGAAAAAACTATGTATATGATTGAAATTATATATATATGAATCAAAGACCAAGGCCTCGAAGGCCTTTAGGCTCTATGACCCTTAAAATATTTAGAATTATTTCAATCATGTATATTGATTGAATTTTCTTTTCAATAAATTTTGATTCATATAAATAAAAGAAACTTTATAATCGAAGTATATATAGCTTGAAGCTATACAGAAAAAAAAGGGAAGAGAGATTTAGTCAAAATCTTATTATTTTTATTTGTTTAAATATAAAAAATATTATGATTGTACGGTTGATTGCACTTGAAGTTGCAGTACCAATTAGATACAAAATATATTATGATATTTAATTTGGTGTATTGAAATAACAAAACTTGAAAATGAAAATTCATACCCTGAAGCTATATAATGAAATAAATACTTTATAGCTTAAAATTATTAAGAAATAAAGTTTTGGTTATTGGCTATTAAAAAGGGTTTTGTTAGTGAGATTTTTTAGTACAAAGCCATTGGAAATAAAATTATAAAATTATTATAACTAGCTGGAAGCTATTGAAATATTTTGAAATGTCAAAATTATAATGCGCTATATGTAACTAGATTGAGTTTTGCCTATGGACCTACATAAATAATTATAGATTTCTAAATTAGCCAGAAGCTAATTAAGAAATGGTCTAATGGTAATAGAACATCTGATAACTTTTTATTTTATCATTTTTATAAGTGAAAAAAAAATTGATTACAAATTAGTATTATCTTTAAACACATACATTTTATTTTATTATTTAATGTTTTCATTCAACATTTATCTATTGCTTCAAATTAATTTTATAAATATTTCATGACAAACATTATTAAAAGATTCATCATAATTAAATCAGCACATGAAATTGTTATATTACCTGATCAATTAAACTTGAAGTTTATTTTGATCATATAATGAATCACGTAATATTTAAATATTAAAATGTCATGAAATAATATTAAAGAAAAATACTATTTAATGTTGAATATGCTTCTAAAGAAACATTCAAATATTGATACGATAAAAAAAATAATGATGAAAAATCACACTTTGATATATTTTATGTGCATATGTCATAAATGAAATTATTTTATGAACTATAAATATAGTTATAGTTGTTGATAATACGGTTATAACTGTTACTATATTCTAAAGTGGAATAATATTCTTATTACAACACATAAAATTATATATTATAAAGTATTTGATTATGTATCAAATAAATTGATATTGGTTAGATACTTGTAGTATCACCATATGATTGATCAATGCCTTCTTAAAAAATATGCTGAAATTGAGAGAATTATTGATTACTCCTGAAGAGTAACTACTACATTTACGAATGCGACATATTTATAGTGACAAAGTAATGACTTATATTTTGCTAAAATTGCTCTCGAAAAACAATTAGTTTGACAAATAACTGCTCTTGAAGAGCAACTAAAAGATTAGTAGATACATGTTCTCAAAGAACAATTGATTTTTCTCTTGGTTTATTATACTGACATATGAGGTCGATTGAAATACATTGTGATTGAGAGCAAAAAGTTCTTTCACACAAATATATTTATATTTTGACATGATTGGCCAAAATTTTTTCGAAACCTCAATATGATACTTCTATCATATCATGATTCACTGAAGCAATTTTCTTGTCATTAGGGGGAGAAAACCCAATTTTTAAATAATGACATATAAAATTGCTAGTGTGATATGAGGCTATGTAAATATGAATTTCAAATGAGAAGTTGAAAACCAATTGATAGTTCACAAGATCAATCGACTATGTGAAC
>JAJIYU010005428.1:0-22382 GCA_030144865.1 Tinospora cordifolia
TACCACTGGTGGGTCACCATGTGTAACGGGTTGATGCCAACACGTGCCATTAATGGGTTGGTGCGAGTGGGCCCTATTTACTTAGTTAAGAACATCAAGGGATTAAAGATTCTTTTGGTCTGAGACTCAACTTGAACAAATTATTGTTTTAAACGCCTAATGATTGCAAATATTTGAATTATGATTGTGTTATGAGTTTGAATATGAAAGGTGGTTATTCGAAAAGGATCCACTAGGCCATTTGTTAACTCCTTCCTTTCTTATTTTTTAAGAACATGAAATCTATGAAGCAGTTGAATATAGATAGTTTCTTAGAAATTTTCTACAGTGTTATATATTTTTTAGAATTTTTAGGGCGTGTTGCCCAAAGTTTTTATGTTTTTCTACTGAAAAGTATTTTGAAGTCTTCCACTGTAATAATTAATTTTTTTGAAGAGTTTAGTACTTTCAATTATTCTTTCTATTATGAATAAAATAGTTTGAATTTCTTTATCTCTTTTAATTTGCCTTGATTTTATTGAAAATTTTGTATTCTTAAATTTTATACAAAGGCACGAGGTGTGTGTCACTTGTAATGTAGCACTGGCCCGACTCGTTGTTTTATTAAGTCCACTGTCAAGAGAATGGTGGCCATGTACATTGTTTAAAAATACGGGGGTTAGGGTGTTACACGTGCTGAAACGAGAAAAAATGTTGCGAGAGAGGAAATTAAAAATAATTCTAGCATCATTCTTCGATGTAGCCACTGCTTCGACCCATTTAGAGACATAATCAACAACAATCAATATATATTGTTTGCCATCTGAAGGTGGGAGAGGTCCCATGAAGTTTATGCCCTACACATCAAACAACTCAACCTCTACAAAAGATGTGAGAGGCATTTCATTTTTTCTAAAAATGTTTCCTTGTTTCTGACATACTTCACATGTCTTCACGAATTGATAGACATCTTTTAGCATGCTTGGCCAATAAAGTCCACTCTCAAAAACACACCTTGTTGTACGTTGATGGCTATAATGGCCACTGTAGCATGATGCTTGGCAATCATGAAGGACTTTATTAAAGTCTGATTCTGAGATGCAACGGCGGATCACTTTGTCAGCACATCTCCGGTAAAGAAAGGGGTCATCCCAAAGATAGAACTTGCTTTCTTGTATGAAGCGCTTTAGGTAGCTTTGAGATAAATCTGGTGGAGTAGTGCTCATAGCGTTATAATTGGCAAAATCTGCATACCATGGTGCGCTGTCACTGACAATCAAGAGGTGTTCATAAGGAAAAACTTCTGCTATGCTTGTTAGATCTGGATTTGCTTCATTGGACAAGCAGAACAAATGATCTGCTACTACGTTCAATGTACCCTTTTTGTCTATCATCTCTATATCAAACTCTTGTAGCAATAAGATCCATTTTATCAATTTGGGCTTTGCATCCTTCTTTGCAAAGAGTTGGCGGATGGTTGAATGATCAGTGAAAACCCTGACATGTGATCCCACAATGTATGACCTGAACTTGTCACATGCAAAAACAACAGTCAACAACTCCTTTTTAGTGGTAGTATAGTTCTTTTGAGCATCATCAAATGTTTTACTTACATAGTATATAGCTCTAAACATTTACCATGTCTTTGTCCTAAAACAGCTCCAACCGCATAGTTACTGGCATCGCACATGATCTCAAATGTCTCCCCCCAAATTGGTGTAGACATGATAGGAGTAGATGTTAAAGCCTTTTTAAGTGTATTGAAGGCTTCTACACACTTAACTGTGAAATTAAACTCACCTTCCTTTTCTAGGAAATTATACAATGACCGAGTGATTTGGGAGAAGTTCTTAATGTTCGATAAAAACCAGTATGCCCCAAGAAACTTCTCACCTCTTGCACTGTCGTTGGGGGTACTAGCTTTTCAATGGCTTGAATCTTTGCCCTGTCCACTTCAAGACCATTAATAGAAACTTTGTGGCCCAAAACAATACCTTTTCGAACCATGAAATGACATTTTTCCCAGTTAAGAACCAGGTCTTTTCTTTACAACGAGAAATGACTCTTTCCCATTAAGCAGGCATTTATCAAATGTTTCACCAAACATCGAAAAGTCATCCATAAATACCTCCATGATGTCTTCAATCATGTCTATAAAAATTTTCGTCATACATCTCTGAAAGGTAGTTGGTGCATTGCACAAACCGAAAGGTATCCTCCTAAATGCATAAGTTCCATATGGGCAAGTCAAGGTTGCTTCTTTTGATCATCTGGTGCAATGACTATCTGATTGTACCCTAAGTACCGGTCTAAGAAACAATAAAAATCATACCTAGCAATTCGATCCAACATTTGATCCACAAACGACAAAGCGAAGTGATCCTTGCAGGTAGCTTTGTTCAGCTTTCGATAATCTATGCACACACGCCATCCTGTTGTTGTCCTTGAAACAATTGTCTCCCCTTTCTCATTTGTGACAACCGTCATCCCTCCTTTTTTGGACACAACATGAATGGGACTAACCCATGGCAAATCTGATATTGCATAAATAATCCCTGCATTCAACCACTTCATCACTTCTTTCTTCACAACATCCTTTATGATAGGGTTGAGTCTTCGCTGGTGCTCCACCGTAGGCTTATGTGAATCCTCAATTAAGATCTTGTGCATACAAATGGCTGGACTTATCCCTTTAATATCTTCAATGGTCCATCCTATAGCAGCTTTGTGGTCTTTTCGCACTTTCAGCAACTTTTCTTCTTGGGCAGGGGTCAATAAAGAAGAGATAATAACTGGAGATGATGGAGCTTCTTCCAAATAAGCATATTTCTAATGTTCTAGAAGCGATTTCAAATCAACTGCCCTAAGGATTTCTTGAACATTTTCGAGTTGTTGAACTTCAAATAATGGTGCTTCTAAACTGTTAGATTCTAGTGGGCATGCTTCCAAAGCTAACATAACTAGCTTCTCATCTTCAGTCATGGATTGGGGGAAGACTAGTGAACAAGAGATACATCCCACCAAATCATCTTAAGAGCTTAATTCATCCACCACCTCAATAATGCAAGAGTTCAGAACTTCTACCCTTTTGCACTCATGCAAATCATTGGGGTAGTTCATTGCTTTGTAAAGATTGAAAACAACCTTTTCTTCATTCACTCTCAAGGTTAATTCTTCCTTATGAACATTTATGGGTGCATGCCCTATAGCCAAGAATGGTCTCCCAAGATTGAGCGATATTTCATAATCTTCTTCCATGTCCAATATTACAAAGTCCACTAGAAATATAAACTTATCCACCTTAACTAACACATCCTCAATGACACCCTTTGGATAAGTTAAGAATCTGTCTGGTAGTTGAAGGGTGATTATAGTTGGCTTGATTTCTAACATTCCCAACCTCTTGCATATTGACAAAGGCATCAGATTAATGCTTTCCCCAAGGTCACATAGCGCCTTCTCAAAGATGTCAGAGCCTATATTGCATGGTATGGTAAAACTGCCAGGATCTTTCAATTTCTGAGGAAGTTTTTTTTGTAGGATGGCACTACATTCTTCAGTAAGCTTTACCGTTTCAAAATCTTCTAACTTCCTCTTCTTAGACATGATCTCTTTCATAAACTTTGCATAGTTAGGCATTTGCTGCAAAGCTTCTGCAAATGGGATGTTTATATCAATCTTCTTAAACATTTTCATAAATTTAGCAAATTGCTCATCCATCTTCTTCTTTTGGAACCTTTGAGGTAATGGTAATGGTGGAGATTCAAAGACTTTATCCTCTTGAATGGCCTTTTCCTTAGCTTTCCCTTTTGATTTTGAAGGTTCTTCATGTTGAACCGTTGGTTGCCTAGAAATATTCGTCTCATAGCTAACAACTTCTTTAGCTTCAATGGATGGCATACTTGGATGTGGTGGGCTTGCTACTTCTTTACCACTCCTAGTAATCACCACTTTTTAGCTCTGTTTTGGATTTACTTGAGTGTCACTTGGAAATGAACTCCGCTGCTAGTTTGACACTATCTGTGCCAACTACCCTACTTGAGTTTCTAAACTTTTAACTGTGGCATTCATATTTCCAATTTGAAGCTCAATGCCAGAAACTGTTGTGTCATTTTTGTCTACCCTTCCAATTAACTCCTTGAAGAATCTTGTGTTCATAGTCATCATTTCATCAAGCTTATCTTCCAAGGATGGTTTTTTGTCCTATAAGGGCTGTTGAAGCACAAATATGGGTGGAAGTTGAGCATTCCTACTATTTTCATATGAGAAGTTATCATGATTCCTCATTCTCGGATGATAATACTTAGGAACATTATACCCCCCAGCTGGTCCTTGGTATCCACTGAATCTATTCATGACATTCATTTGCTCAATGGAAGCTTCTCCATGATAGAACATCTTGTTAGCTTCAACAATGGACTACACCTATTAAATTTGCTGATTTTGAAACTGTCTACTACTACTCTTCTCTTCTACCAAATTCAATCGATGAGTCACAGCAGCAATTTGAGCATACAAAGCACTAATCTCGTCCACTTCATGAATTCCCACTCTTTTTGCTATTCCTCTTTTAGTACCATGACCATATGCATTAGTTGCCATGTCTTCAATCAGTTGAGTAACATCCATGGTGGATTTTCCCATCAATGAACCTCCAGTTGCTGAATCTACCAAAGCCTTGGTAGGTGGCGTAAGTCCACTATAAAACATTTGAATATTGAGACAAGCAAGGTATCCATGCTGCGGGCAACACCTCAATAGATCTTTGAACCTTTCGCAAGCTTCATACAGTGATTCAAAGTTGGATTGCTTGAAGGAACTAATTTCACCTCGCAATTGATGTACTTTAGCTGGTGTAAAGTATTTTTGCAGAAATTTCTGACCCATCTCTTCCCATGTTGTAATACTTTCGGGAAGCAAAGTTTGCAGCCAACTTCTGGCTTTATCCCTTAAAGAGAAAGGGAAAAGCCTCAACCTAAGCTGGTTTTCAGTTACCCCATTCATCTTGACAGTATCGTAAATCTCCATGAATGAATTAAGACGAGCCATGGGGTCTTCAATAACGGACCCTCCAAACTACTGCTGCTACACCATTGTAATCAAAGAAGGCTTCAGCTTAAAGTTATTTGCATTTATCGGAGTTCTTGCTATGCCCGAGTAATTGTTGTTCAGAACCGGTTTGAAGAAGTCTCTGAATGGTGCTTTACTATGATGTCCCTCTCTATTGTTCTCCACACCAGAACACCCACTATCAGCCATAGTTGGTACTCGTTCTTGAGCTTCCAACCGAATCTGATGAATTATTTTCATCAAATCTGGATCGTAAGAATCACAAGGACATGTACTCATGCAAGCCTTAAACACCGAAAACACACAAAAGATCTAGTGTATTCAATGAACTTCAATAAATTTAGAGAACAACCAAGTAAAAGGTAAAAATAAAATAAAACTTGCCTTGTCTAAGACTAAACCAAGTTCAACTGATTTTAAGATATTTAACACCATTTGTAGATATTTAACACCATTTGTCCCTAGCAATGGTGCCAAAAAGTTGTTGCTCACCCTCGAAGTGTACAGGTTCGCACTAGTATTAATCGGTAAGACCGGATGTCGTCCTTAAGGATAAATGGATTCAATAAAATACCTTAAATCCCAATTTACTACTGGTCTTCATTTTATCAAGGCTCTACTTGAAATGGGTGTATCAATTTCTAAATAGAAATCTAACCTAATGAAAGTAATTAAACCTTGTTTTAGAAAACTTTATAAAATGGATGTCTAGGATAGTGAATGTCGCTATATAACCTATGATTCTCATTTTAGATCATGAATTGTCTGCACTATGAGTTCTATGCACCTGTAATTGAAACGCTCTCTCGAGATGCTTCAATATCTATTAGGGTTGTCTTATAATGTTCTCTCCCGAGGTGCTTAATCAACAACTTAATGTTGTGTAATCAAAAGTCCTGTGCAACTCCCTAGATAAGCTAACAACCCTTCGGTCAATCAACTATTCGAAGTCTATATTGTAATAACCACCCATTAGACCTCTCTCCCGAGTTAGTCTAATACCTTGAACTCATCATGTCTATGGCCAGTAAACACAAAGCATTAAGCATACACAACATAGAATAGTGTTTCTAAATCAATAACATTAACAAGAGATCACAATTTATACATTGGTCATCACATCCCAGGCAAAGTAAACTAATTAGCTTGACATGAAAGGAATAGAAAACATTAAACAATGAAAAAGAAATTTAATTATACTCAAAACTTGGTAAAAATCTTTAATCCCTTCTTAAAACACTGGTATTTGCCTCTCTCAGCCATCACAAGTGAGATTTTTCGAATTAGGTATGTTTTGGCTCTAATAACCTCTCCTATTTATAGTTCCGCATTAAAAAAACTCTAAAAATATGAGAAACCCGATAATTAGTTCATGTAACCACAGTCAATAACCGCGGTTAGTATTGTTCTCCAATAAAAACTGGGATTCCCTTGTTCTGTACACCGCGGTCTACTGATTCTGCCCATGATCCACGTTCTGGTTACCGCGGTCACTGATTGACCAACCATAGTTACCAGTGAGCTTTGACATTGTTCTATTTTTCTTCGGCCACCTCAATCTTTAGTTATTCGACTGCAGTCACTTGATGTTTTCTTCCTGATTTCCTCTTCGTTTTGCCTTCATGTGATACAATTTCTCCTTTGGCTTTAACCTGAACCTGCAACACACTAGATTTCCTTCCCCAAACATCATTTTCTCATAAAACAGATTCAAATCTTGAAAACAAAGCTTATAATGCAATGAAACAATTCAAGTCCCTAAACTATATGCTCATGCTACTAATTATGCAAAACTTCGCCTAATTCTCCTTTTATTTCCTATAAAATGCAATAAATTACCTACACTGATGTTAGTCTATTGTGCAACTAACAAACGGGCCCAGGCCCGCACCAACCGACTGGGCGCACATGTCTTCGGCTCACACGGGACGGACTTCGGTGCGTGGGCCAGCCCACATGCCCATTTCCTTCTTCTCCTTCGATTTTAACGCGATTTTCCATCGACTTTCCGCCATTTTTCAACTAAAAAACCAACAAAATCCATGGTTTTAAACCATGGTTTTGCCAATCTATTTACTCTCCTGACTCAGCCAATACATGGTGACAACAAGGCACCTTGCATGGAAGCACATGGGCCACGTGGATAGCCACATGGCGCTCTCATTTGCCATGCAAGGCCACCTCAACATGTAGCAAAACCTCTACTTTTGAACATAATTTTCATTTTTTTTGCAACCTAACTTCCACAGTCCATTTCTCCTTCATTTGGAGTCTATTTTCAGTGATCTAGGGCTCTTTGGAAAGCTCTTACTACCTTCTACAACAATGCATGAGTAGTTGGTCGAATTCCATATTCATTTGAGACTGAAATGACCATGAACAGGGCTATTCGACATTGTTGCAGCTAGAAACCTACAAAAAACTACGTTGGAGCAAACTCCAAAGGAGTGATTCCTGACCCATTCAAGTCCATTCCTAAGGGAAAACCCCTTTTCTATTCCTTATCTTGTGTACTTTCATATTCAAGTGGTGAAAATTGAAAACTAAAGTCTTACACCTATTCCACAAGGCACTAAAGTTGATTGTCGATCAGCTGTTATAATAGGTCTAACAGAAGATAGTTCTTGGAACGAGTTTTGAGGCATCATTTGAAGTGGCTAAGGATATTCGTTTGGATTGAGATGTGAGATATTTTAAATCTCACACCAGATGCTACAAGGAGGTATAAACCTCAACCCTTAAGTTTCTGTATGCATAGTTTTATGTCCATGCCAAGATGCCTAATTATATATAGATTTTTTGTACTTAGTCTTTTAAACTGTTGATATATGTGCTACGTTGTAGGGTGAATTTAGGAATGATTATAGCCATGGTTGGTTATTATTTTGATATGATATGATATTTGAGTTATCAATATTCTGGAATTTAAGCTATACAAAATACATAATAGAGGGCCTCAAATGAGTAGAACAATAGAGATTTTTAGCCACTTAGAAACCATAGAAAATTTGAACATTTGAAGAATTTGTTACATGACATAGAAGTAGGAGACTAATTGAATGACCAAACGTAGACATTTTGAGCTAAAATTTGGTAGAGAAATCATTGGACATGTCAATGTGTACCAAATTTTGCCCCAATTTGAATTGGGTAAGGGGGTCAATTGATGCACCATTTGACTGTTTGTCACATGAGATATGCGATTTCACAATCCCTGTTAACACACTTAGAAACCATAGTAAATGGCATCCAAAAATCAGAATCTAAAATCTTGGTAGAGGTTTAGGAAGTTTAGATGAAATCTAGAAAGTTTTGTGCAAATTCAACTTACGGATTGATTGCAAAAAAATCGACAAATTCACTGCGCAAAAAAACAAATGCTTAAATTTGGGCTTAGTGTTGGAATTTGGAGATTTTTGCTTAATTGGCCCAAATTTAACATAACTTGACCCAATTGGACCCAAATTGACCAAGGATAACCAAAATTGATCATGTTGACTAATTTTGACCAAGTTTGACCCATTAACCAAGTTTTATCAAATTTGATTAAACTGAATTTGGGTCGATCGAGACCGATTAAGGATAGTTGAGTAAGGAATTAAGCCACTAACTAAAAAAAATTGAAATTGAGCTTAAATAATACAGATTCAAGTGAGCACTATGGGATTGGGCCGAGTGTCGACGGGACATCGGGGCACGAGACCCGAGATGAGTAGTTTTATTTAGGTGTTTTTTGTGAATTGTGCTCCTTGTATAAAATTTGTGTGGAATGACATGGTTTAAATGGTTTCATGAGATTGAGATACACCTAATTGATTTTGAAATGTGCAGATGTACACGGGTAATAAGACCATAGGCTCGAGGGCCGAGAGTTGGGATCAGATTACATGATGTGATTAGGATGGACTCAAGGGCCGAGTGTCGGGGTTAGGGCATCTGATCAGTGTGCCTAGCCTTAAAACTCGCTCAAGTCATGACACTTGAAGGCCGAGCGTTGAGGTTATGGTATTCAATGAGTACGCCCAGCTTACGACCCGCTCGAGTGGGTAGCACGCCTGAATCAAGACCCGCTCGAGCGATGACCAGAGGTTGGGTTTGCTGATTTAACCCTAGCCTGGATACAATTTTTCACTGGCATGTATTTGAGACATTTTTTGTAACTGTTGCACTATTCATAACTGCTTTTATACTATGCCATGCATTCAAATATTACATCACTTTTACTGCTCACGCATACATGCACTATTTTGGAATGTTGGTTATGGGTGACATACTGGTCTAACTACTCACTGAGCCATGTTGATTTTAGGCTCACTACTCTAATAATATTTTAGGTTTTTCAGTGGCTAATAGAGGGAAAGGCGTGGTTATTGCCTAGTTCCTTGACGATCTCTGTTTCCTTTTCTTAATCCTTTTGTTAGAGGTTGGTTATTCTTTTGTGTATGTATATATATTTGGTCAACTGTGTATTTTGGACAAGGCAAATGTGTAATATAATGATCACTCTTCGTATGTTTGTTTACTTTCACTTTGAGTCTTTCAATCATTCTGATATCGTTTGCTACTGGGATTGGAGAGGCTTAATAGTGGTTGGGCGAATTGGATACGGTGAGTAAGTTCATTGGGCCACTATGCCGGTCGGGCTGCCCTTTGGCCTAGGGAAGGATTCCCGACAGTTATACCCTCATAGGCTATTAGAATCTCAAAGAGAAGATGTCACTTTTGCTAGTATTCTTTTCGATTTCAAGGCCACACTATTATTAAAGAAGGACAAATGAATCATACTTGAGCAATCAAATTTAAAACCCAAATAAGCTCACAAAACATGGTTTAAATGGTTTCATGAGATTTAGATAGACCTAATTGATTTTGAAATGTGTAGATGTACACGGGTAATGAGAACATAGGCTCGAGGGCCGAGCGTTGGAATCAGAGTACATGATGTGATTAGGATAGACTCAAGGGTCGAGCGTCAGGGTTAGGGCATTTGATCAGTGTGCCTAGCCTTAAAACCCGCTCAAGTCACAACATTTGAAGACCGAACGTCAGGGTTAGGGTATTCAATGAGTACACCCAGCTCACGACCCGCTCGAGTGGCTAGCGCACCTGACTCAAGACTCGCTTGAGCGATGACCAGCGGTTGGGTTTGCTGATTTAACCCTAGCCTTGATATAGTTTTTCACTGGCATGTATTTGAGTGTAACTGTTGCACTAGTCATAGCTACTTTTATACTATGCCATGCATTCAAATATTACATCACTTTTACTGCGCATGCATATATGCACTGTTTGGGAATGTTGGTTATGGGTGACATACTGGTCTTACTACTCACTGAGCCATGTTAATTTTAGGCTCACTACTCTACTAATATTTCAGGTTCTTCAGTGGCTAATAGAAGGAAAGGCGTGGTTATTGCCTAGTTCCTTGACGATCTCTGTTCCCTTTTCTTAATCCTTTTGTTAGAGGTTGGTCATTCTTTTGTGTATGTATATACATTTGGTCAACTGTGTATTTTGGACAAGGCAAATGTGTAATATAATGATCACTCTTCGTATGTTTGTTTACTTTCACTTTGAGTCTTTCAATCATTCTGATATCGTTTGCTATTGGGATTGGAGAGGCTTAATAGTGGTTGGGCAAACTGGGTATGGTGAGTGAGTTCAGCGGGCCACTGTGCCTGTCGGGCTGCCCTTTGGCCTAGGGAAGGATTCCTGACAGTTATACCCTCATAGGCTATTAGAATCTCAAAGAGAAGATGTCACTTTCGCTATTATTCTTTTTGATTTCAAGGCCACACTATTATAAAAGAAGGACAAATGAATCATACTTGAGCAATCAAATTTAAAACCCAAATAAGCTCACAAAACATGCATCCTCATGGCTCTCGTAAATTTGGTCAAAAACAATGTGGGTCCAAGTCATTCAAGTTTGTGCCCTTTATGTCAAGACATACAATAATCACTACTCAAAAAGATACATTTCCAAAATATATCTAAACTAACTATAAAAATGTAAGAAAGAAAAGAGAAGATAAGTAGAAGGTTAAGATGTAACGTTCCCAAACCAAGTCAATGTGTACCTACATCTAAAAGAAATATAAAAAGGGATGAGCTCTATGAGCTTAGTGAGTCATAAATATCTTATCAGTCAAACATACACCTATAAAAATCAATTAAGTACATATTGCATTACATTAGGTTTTCCAAATAGTTACTTGTTTTGTGGCCAGTCACTAGGTAAGGTTGCAAGCCCTTAGTAACCCATCGATCATTGTCATCACATGACCAAGTTGTAGACATGTACATGGCCAAAAATTACCACATTGGCCAACAATGGGGCTTTCTTCACGATGTTTAACTAGCACAGCCAACGTCATGAAATATTGGTTGAACTACACTACATAACAGTCTCGAAATGTGGGTTGTTATCTTAATAATTTGAATTTAAGTATGGCTGTCATCATGCATTAATTAATCAAGATTAGAAACTAAGACTCAACATTTCATCATGCTTGAAATCTGAACATATTCTCATATGCACAATTCTCTTCTTCTACACTATCTCTTGATCTCAAATTCTAAATCTTATTATTGTTCATAGTCTCAACTTTCTCATAAACATAGATCACCTTATCCTTTCATTTAGTCAAAACTCAAATGTTCTTCCAGATCACATGCATAACGTGTATGTTTGAGGTTGCATGCATTATAAAGAAAACTACATTTCATGCACAAGAATATCATTATGGTCTCAATCAAACATACATTACCATGTAATGTTCATTATCATATTGCATGCATTATAGAGTAATCAAGTATATGATACTATTTTCAAGGCCAATCATCATGATTTGATACACATGCATATTTAAATGAAAAGAAGCTAGAGGTATATTCATCCCCTCCTCAATGAGACAACTGGCACTCTACCCGTCCACCTACAACCACACCTATGTACACATAAACAATCCTTTTTAGTGTATAATCATTTATCTTAAGTTCGTGTTTTGTGAATTTATTTTAGTCCTTCAAAGTCCTTCTTTAAGATTCTTGGACAGTGGTCCAAATGTGCGAGAAAAATTAACAATGTTCCGAAAATGAGATTCTAGAATATAATAGTGTAGCATGTTGCTATATGCTTTTGGGCACAAAGCAATGCACCAATTCCTTTGTTTCGAGGCATTCTCAATGTTAGTTTTGGGTGTTTTAGGGCTTGTTTTGTTCATCTCACAGTGCACTACAATACCACATAGTTTGTACCATGATTTTTAAAGATTTGTGATCATTAAGAATCATGATACCTTCTAGTGGCAAAAACTTCATTTCATTTAAACGACCTATCTTCGAACCTATAGTTCTCACAACTTGAATTAGCATTCTAGTGGCATTTAGAAGGTGCTTTGGTCTTGAAACCACATTATCATTTTCAAAATTTGGCCCAAAATGCTAGTCACAATGTTCAAGATATCTAAAACTTGAGTGTGCGGACACCTACCTTTGTGTGTTTGTTTCTTGGTTTAGAGTGAATAAATTTACACTATTCTTATGGTGTTGTGGTCATGGAAAAAGCCACAATCTAATGGTGCTAAAGTCTTAATAAAATAGTGCTTGTAGTTTGGACAAACTGTCCCCCAAAGTGGGTGGACACCTATTTTACAATCATGAACAAAGTGTTCATGTTTTGACTTTCTTACTAACATATATTAATCACATATAGTCTTAAAAAAAGGATGTCAAAGTTTGTGATGATGGAGATCACCTAAAATAGAAGAAGCGAAGAAGGCAAAGAAGGGTCTTGTCTTTGGCTGGATAGTTGTTGATTGTGCTATGGGAGAATTTACACAACAACCCTTTTCACTTGTTGACAGATGGGTTCATGTCCCTTTTGATTTAGTCCATTATGATGTATGAATGTTTCATATTTCCTTAGTTTCGAAAGAGGTGATTAGGAATATTCATAGAGGATGATTTGTCATCCTTGAAGACTCCTCAATCTCAACAAAAGCCTTTTTATGCAAATAAGGTCTTCTCACACTTCTACACTTAGATAATGACACATTTCCTTCTCTTTTGCTCCCCTTTTTTAAATGTTGAGTGTATATGTCAAAAAGATGCATCAATAGGTTGTGCTTCTAGCTAGTTATGGTGGTTTAATCAAGAACAATGTTTCCTCTCAATGGTTGGGTATGCAAGGGATTCAGGAAAAGCACCATGTCTTTGAAAAGTTGAGCACTTGAACTTTCATAGAAATGGAAAGAATACAAGTGCTCAACTTTCCACCCCTTTTTCTTTCATAATTTTAGATGATCTTTGTCTCTCTCTTCATGACTAATAAAAGTCAAGTAGATGCTTCTATGTGAATGCCAAATGATACTTTATGGCCCTTGAATTGATGAGAATCATAAGGTTGGCCTTATGAACATGATGTAATTTCTTTGGTGATAGAGAGTGCAACGCACTGCATCATGGGGTTTTGCTGCACTGGCAACACTACAATGAATTGTTGCCCAGGGGTAGTGCCTTACATGTTTTTTCTATTATTCTTCTTGGCATCTTTAGCAATTTGACATGAAGCTCTTTGCCCAATTCCATTATTTTGATTTTGAAATCATTTTTTGAAGCTTCTAGATATTTGTGACATACTAGTTGAGTGAACTAGTACTTGAATGTAGTCAAGTACTGATCGAGGTTTATTGGAATTCAATTAATTATGATTAATCAAGATCAATTTATGACAAAAATTTTGGGACATTACAATTTGATTCTTATTGCGTAACATGACACACATTGTTTTTTTTTTTTAAATTAGTATAATTTATTTTGCAATTTTAAGTAAAATAACAATTTGATATCTTCGTTGACCACCAAAAAGGGTATCCTTCTTGTAGTAGATATTTGATATTCAATGATGTATTTTATGAATTATCTTCAACTTATCAGTTAATATTTTATGTAAAATCATGAAGTTGGAAGATCTTAAAATTAACACATCATCTACTTTGAAATTGCCATATATTGTATTATCAACTCATGCTGCAATGTGTTGGTTTAAATTTGGTGCATTATCTATTGATATTTGCAATTTTTCAAATAAGCACAACTTGTAAATCAAATCTCTGCTTTTGATACTATTAGAAAACGTGTTTGTTAACACGTGATTAATTGACATTGTTGGTGCTTGATATATTTTGAAAATAATATAGAAATCATATTATTACTGGTATGAGATTTTTAGGAATTTGATATTGAGACTGTTGATTATAGAAACTAACATATATCATATTCTTTGGATATCTCGTGCAATTTTAGAAACTGATATATTGAATATAAAAGATTGAATATTGATGATTTTGTTTTTAGAATCTAAATTTCATAAAGCTGCTATTGCATCTTAAAATCTAGAATTATCTATAATGTTTCATGATTATGGAAATCACTAAAGACAGATTTCGGTTTCTGGAAACTGAATATTGGTGCTTTTTGAAACAAGATTTTTATTGATTCTCTTATCAATTTTTAGAAATTATATTATAGAATGTTAGATTAATTTTAGAAACTAAAAAATGGCATGATTAGAATATGGTATATTGCATAATGTTTTGAAAATGGAAATAGTGGATATTCTCTAATAATCATTGGATAAGTTTCTAGTTTTGGTACCTTTAAGAAAACACTTTCAATCTGTTTGGTGCTCAAATTTCTGTAATATCACACTTATAGAAACTGTTCTTAAATTGTTAAATCAGTTTTGGAAATCAAAATTTTTGGGCTTACATGTTTGTTTTGAAAACACAAGATGCTCAGTTTTTCTCAGATTGTAGAATCTCCGTATTTTGAAATCTTTTAGACGTTTTTATGCTTATAAGGAAACATCATTTGTTCTCTAATTACTGGCTATTCCTTTCCATATTCACGAAACAGGTTTTAGTACGATTTCTATCTCAGAAAAGCTGAGACTACAACCAACGACTATCTTTCCTTAACTTTCATATTCTGGTTTTTGTAATTTCCTACAAATCTGTTTGGAATAAAATCCTTGCAATGCAGATGTTGCTATGAAATGTTCTTCTTTAAGAAAAGCACTGAAAAGATTAGAAGGCTGCAGCGGTAGAAAGAATCAACCATCTCCATTGTGTTTATGGAAGAAACAGATTTCTAGAAATTTGTTTTCTCGTGATCTGTGCCAACATTATCGTATAATAGTGCATTTCACAGTCTGCCCGGAAATATCCCAGAATCCTGACCTGCTATGGAAAGCTTTCGAATCAAAGTCTATTTATTTTAGGACGATTGCGGACTTTTTTACCACTCGGAGCTACAAAGAAAACATCATTTATACATGTGGGAATCATTGTATTGAATATTGAAAGCTATACTTTATTTATTCTTCATTGAGTGACTGAAGGAGTGATACTCTCTGCAGCTTGTGTGTTTGTAGAGTTTGTGTTTCGTGTGCATAGGGTGTTGCTGTAGAATGTTGAACTAGCTGTAAGTAGTGCAAAGTGTGGCATCAGTGTTGTGGTCATTGTGTTAGTCCAGTTGCAACAGTTGTACGACTTATTCATAGTGACGCTCTTTATCTGGGTGAGGCCCCGCAGACGTAGGCTTGTTGGCCGAACTGCGTGAACATCTCCTTGTATCGTTTCCCTTCTTGAAATATCTTTTTATTTCCTTGCCACACATTTTTTTTTTCAGATTGTTAACTATTTTAGTGACTTTGTAATCTAATAATTGGTATCAGAGAGGGTCACCTTTCTTCTTGTAGCCTTCAACTTGGCAGGTGAGATCCACATCAGAAATGAGTCACTTAGTTAGACATTATCCCAAGGAAGGTGGTTCTATCACTAGACCCCCACTTCTTGAAGAAAGCAACTACATGTACTAGAAACAAAGATCCAAATATTTATTCAATCTTTGGATGAATATGCTTAGAGGGTCGTCGAGAATAGATGGGCACAACCTATTTTTGAAAACAACTCTATGGTTAAACCTAAATCTGATTGGTCTGAAGAAGAAAGAAGTCTATGTCTCGCAAACTGCAAAACTCTCAACATGATCTTCAATGGTGTTGATACAGAGCAGTTCAAACTAATCTCCACTTGCGAGATAGCTAAAGTAGCATGGGAGACATTACAAACTATTCATGAAGGAACTAGTTTAGTAAGAATCTTTAAACTGCAATTTCTAACTTCTCAATTCGAACTTTTGAAAATGGAAGATCATGAGACTATCTCCAGTTTTAACAGTAAACTAAGAGATATTGCGAACATACATTTCTATTGGGAAGGAAATTTTTAGATGAAAAGCTGGTGAGAAAGACCTTGAGGTCTCTACATGCAAGGTTTGTCGCCAAAGTTGCTGCAATAGAGGAAACAAAAGACTTAACCAAGATGGGATTAGATGAACTCATGGGCTCCTTGCAGACTTATGAAATGGGTATGTTAAATCAAAAAGATGAAAGGAGTATTGCACTTTAAGGAGAAACCAGCATGGAAGACAAAAAAGACGACATAGCGCTGATTACTAGAAACTTTTCCAAATTTCTAAAGAAATATGGAAAACCAAATTCATCACCCACAAAAAAATTCTGAAAATAAGAGATTTGTAAGAGAATCCTCAAAATCTAACAATAGATTCAAGAACATTAAATGTCATGATTGTGGAGGTATGGGACACATTCAAGAAGAATGTGCAAACACACTCAAGAAGAAATCCATAAATGTCACATGGAATGATGAATCTGAAAACAACCAAGATGAAGATGAAGGAAACACATGCAACTTTGTTGCTTTCACTGCTTCCGTCAGATACGAAGATTCTGCAATTACAAATGAATCAAAAAGTGAAGATGATGAGATAAGTATTGATGAATTAAGAAAAACCTATAAACTAATGTATCAAAAATGGTTGTAGCTTGAATAGCAGAATAGAGAATTGGAAGAACAAAATCACAAGCGGAAAGAAATGATTGAGGAAAGAGAAAGAAGGATAAATGAACTGTCTGATAAATTAGATCTTGCAGAACAAACATTGCAACGTCTCAATACAGGGAAGCAAAGCTGAACAAGATTCTTGACATGGGGCAAAGCTCATGTGGTCAAACGGGTGTTGGATACACAACATAAACTAAGCAAAAGAGTTTATTCAGAAGTAAATATGCTGCAGAAATGAAACATAAAAGTTAGCACAAGAACACAAATGTAACAACTAGAGTTCCCATTTGCTACTACTGCAACAGAAAAAGGCCATTAGTGGAAGCAATGTTACAAACTACAAAAGAATATTCTGTAGGATAACAGGAGGAAGAAGCCCAAAATTGTTCAACAGTGGGTTCCCAAAGAAATGAATAGAACATTTGTGTAACATCTCAAAAATTCGTAAGAAATTGGAAAATTTATTTAGAGAATTATACAGAATTGACGGATGAAAAATTTGGTAAGTCCTAGTTTAACTAAATAAGGAATAAAATCAATTTAATGGATTTTTGAAAGAAAATATATGAATATAATATATATTATGGGATATCATAGCTAAAAATACAATGATATGTGCAATTTTTGATCAAAACAAGATTAGAAAGTTAATTTGGATTAAGATTTGGAAAAAATCAAAAAATAGAACATGTAATTTGGCTGGAAATCATATAAATATAAGTCAAAACGCATCCAACGGTTGCAAACCGTCGATCTGAATCCGATCTCGCAATTCGATGTCCGCAAGATGATCCGCACCAACGCCGAGCGCACAGGATAACGAGATTGAACAGACGAAGATGATCAAGGATGATCGGACGGTCGCAATCAAAGCCGCAAAATCTCGATTGCAAAGTCGCACAGTGCAACTCTGCATGCACCAATCTGGACCCTCCGATCTAATCTGTGTGCGTGTCTCAAGAACAATCCGATGCGTTAGAAAAAATGCAAAAAAAGATAGAAAATTTGTCGAAAATTACTGAAAAATTGATATAAGTACCAAAAATTGATTTTTAAATTCCAAAAAAAAATCAAAAATACTTATTTTCCTCTTATAATTAGTAAGTACGAAATTTTAGAGAATTTAGGTGTTTTACTCCAAGAAAAACTTAAAAGTTTCTATTTTTTTCCTTTGAAAATCTATATAAAACCCCCTAGGCTCTCACTTCCCTCATTCCAAAACTAAGAGTTGAAATTTCCTCTTATTTTCTCTAAGCCCTCTTCTTGGCATCTCTTCTCACTTTTCTTTTCTCTCTCTTGTGTGTGAGAAATTTTTCTCTTGGGTTGGAGAATTAATTTGGGTGATCTTTGTTGGCACTAGTTCATAGGGGAATTGTTGCAGAAATTTCTGAAAAAAACATCACAAGGTAAAAGTGATTTCTAGAACACCCTTCTGTTCTTACTTAAATTTATGACATGCTCATTATTTGTGTGTTTTTCAGTGAAATCAAAGATTTTCAATTTCAGTTTCAGAATTTTAAAAGTTTATTTTAGTTTTTAAGTTTTGATTCATGTTTAAACAATTATATCATCCATGCCATGTTAGTATCATGCTTAGGCTTTTAAATTAAAATGTGATGCATGTTTTATGAGTGTTTCATGAATTGATTGTGTAAATTCTGAATTTTAGTTTGATTTCATATTCTAAAATTTATTTTATGAGATCATGATATGAGAGTTAAGCTGAGACAATTGTGATAATAACCATGTACCATCATAGTGGTCAAGGCGACGCTATGGATATTCTTTTCATATGAGTTAGGTCATGTAGTTTCAGACCTAAGTACTTAAGGGTCGTGTACTACAGTACCTTGTGAGTCACCACGTGTAACGGGTTGATGGCGACACGTGCCACTAACAAGTTGATGTCGAGTGGGCCCCGTTTACTTAGTTAAGAGCATTAAGGGATTAAAGGCCCTTTTGGTCTGAGACTCGACTTGAACAAATTATTTTTTGAAACGCCTAATGATTGCAAGTGTTTGAATTATGATTGTGTTATGAGTTTGAATATGAAAGATAGTTGTTTGAAAAGGATCCACTAGGCTATATGCTCATTCCTTCCTTTCTTATTTTCTTTCAAGAACGTGAAACCTATGAAGCAAGTGAACATGGATAGTTCTTAGAAAGTTTCTACCTTATTATTTTTAAAAATTGTTAAGGGCATGTTGCCCAAAGTTTTAATCTTTTCTACTGAAAAGTATTTTGAAGTTTTCCGCTGTAACAATTAGTTTTTTGAAATGTTTGTACTTTCAATTTTTTCTATTATGAATAAAATAGTTTGAATTTCTTTATTTCTTTTAATTTGCCTTGATTTTATTAAAGTGAAAATTTTGTATTTTTAAATTTTTATTCAAAGGCACGAGATATTGAAAAAGAGAAGAACAAGTGTGTGTCACTTGTAAAGTAACATCGGCCCGACCCGCCAGTTGGTTAAGTCCACTGTCAAGAAAATGGTGGTTATGTCCAATGCTTAAAGATACAGGGGTTGGAGTGTTACAAGCGTGGTATCAAAGCCTAGGCATTAGTTGTTGGGCCAAAAATAGAAAGTTTCCTCTGATACCAATCGTGGTATCAGAGCCTAGGCTTTAGATGCCTTAGGCATAAAATAGAAAGTCAAGCCTAAACATGTGTTGATTAGGCTAGAAATAGAAAATCAAACATTAGTTGCTTGATAAGAATTAGAAACACAAATTAGGGCTTCACATTAAATTGAATTAAAATTTTAGCGCCCTACCTTCTATTTTTGAAAATTGAAATTAGAAAGTGTTTTCAAAAAGGAAAGATATGTATTGAAATATTTTGTTTGGATACAAAGACTACAAGTTGAGCTGATAGTGGGTAAGCCTTGTCCCGAGTAAAATTAAATATTGAAAGGGAGGTGGGTTATCCTGTCCTAGAAAGCACAATTGCTAAGCAGACTTCGGTCTTGCCGTCCGATCTGGAGGTTGTCCCACCAGTTCACATGAGTGGTCTGAGTTGAAGAACACCCTTACTTTCTATTAAAGAAAATAAGAAGGTTGGAAATTATGGTAAAAAATTGATTAGAAGTCGAAAAAGATGCTAAAGGTGGCATCTTGACTAGATAGAGGTTGTAAGTCAACCAGAACCGAACCCTAAGTCCACAGAAAAGACCTTAGGTAGAAACGGGTGTAGCCATGGGTGGCACAGTGGATCAAAAGTATAAAACTCTATTACATAGGCTAGAGACTGAAACTTGTTTGAAAACAGAATATTGTTTGATCAGGACACGAGACCGGAAAGCTTTTATAATTTTCGGTTTCTATGTAGTATGGGATGCTGTAACACCCCGGAACTTTGTAATCATGCCATGTCGCGAGTAGGCATAAAATAAAATAAATAATAATAATAATACTAATAAGAATTTAAAACAAAGTAACAAAAAGAAAAATGAAATTAAATCATTCGATCAAAATAAATAAACGAATAAAATAAATTGGGAGATTACATATTGGTTCACGAAAGGAGATTCAATCTGGAATGATCAAAATATTGTGTGATTGATAAAACAAATATAGTAATGTTTGGAAATTAAGAAAAATAGATGTTGGAAAATAATAATAATACTAATAATAACAGTGATAATAAATTGTGCATATAATAGAAAAATTAAAGCAAAGAAGAAGCGAAATTATGAACATATGTAAATTTATTATAAGGGTTAAATAATTCAATGAGAATGATATATATATATATATATATCAATTTATAAACCTCATAATAAGGTCCATGTATATATATGTATGAGAATGGTTAGAAAAAATAAATAAATAAATAAACAAACCTATAAAATAAGACATATGTATATGTATATATATATAACCGAGTGGTGTGTGTGTGTGACAACATGAAGTGGTGGAATGAAGTGTGTCGAAGAAGGCAACCGAAGGAGAAGAGAGCCGAAGGGTGGAGTCCCGAACTATCCGGACAACGGTAGATTGAAGAAGAAGCCAATGCGGTGGCTTTTGGTGTGGTCGGTGAGATGAACACACAAGAAGGAATTGAAGCACGAACAGAAGAAGAAGAAAGCTGAAGAATGATAGAAAAATGGAGGAACGAGAAAGAAGAGGGGGAATCGTGTTGCTACCGGGCTTAAACAAGAAGAAGATGGGGTGGTCGTTACAGCCGTTGCTACCACTACAGGCTGCTGCTGCTTCTGATGCTACAGATGCTGCTGCTGCTGTTGCTAGACGATGAGGATAAGAACGGTTGCTGCTGCTTTGGGGTGTTGTTGCATGAGCAGAGAAAGGAAAGGAAAAATAGAGGACCCGAGCTGTTGCATCTCACGCAGGGGAAGAAGAGCAGAGCATGGTGGCTCTGTTGCTGTAAACGGTGATGACCGTTGTTGCAAGCTACCCGAGCGTTGTTCTGCTGTAGAATGAAAACACTCTCGATGATGATGGCTGGTGAGACAAACAGAGGTGCAGCTTCTGCTGCTGTTCCCTGCTGCAGAACGAAGGAAGGAAACCAGCTCAGCTGGTTTGAAGTTTGTGGCTACTGCTCCGGGTTACTGCTGCTGGTCGTTGCAACCACTGCCAGATGGAGAAGAGAAAAATGGCTGCTGGACGTTGCTGCAGTTCGACCATAATGGAGAAGCAGTTATGCTAAATGGAGAAACAAACATAAGAGGAACTTGGTGTGTGAGCATATGATTTAGGATCCGGTTTGGGGGAGTTGTGAGTGTGTCTTGCTGATCCGAAATGAAGAAGAGCTGATGTGAGGGTGTGAGTGACTGCAGTTATATGAAACATGAACAGGGAATCAGGATTTAGGTGTAGCCGGCGGTGAAAGAGAAGCACACGAGGAGAAACATGATGAAGGATGATGGAGTGATTGGGATTCGTGGTTGCTGTCCGTCAGGCGCAGGCATGACTTGGAGCTGTGAATGAGATGAGGGAAAATTTAACTACTGATTGGTGAATCAGGAAGATAAGGGAGCTGTGTGGTTTAGGTGGTGCACTATTAAGGTGGCTGCTATGGTGTTGAGGTTGGAGTGAATAACAGAGAAGTGACAGTAATAAAGTGATGCATGGTGCGTGTGTGTCTCTGTTGCTACCACTAGGTGAAGGAGAGCATGAAGAATGAAAGTGAGTAACTATTGGTTTGTGCATAAAGGGGAAAACGTGAGCTGTGACGTACTTGGTTGAAGTTAAATGGTGTGCTTAGAAAATTTGGTGCGTGGGAGTTGGTTGATTTTAGACGTGGTATTGCTAGTATTAGGTCGTGCGGTATTAAGGAGGTTGTGTAAATTACTGTGTGGAAACGTGTTATGTTGATGCGAGTTGTGAGGATTAGAATTTTAAGTACTTGCTGTCCATGAAGAATGAATAAAAGAAATGGAAC
>JAJIYU010005429.1:0-22318 GCA_030144865.1 Tinospora cordifolia
ATAATAATAATAATAATAATAATAATAATAATAATAGCATAATGAGCCCAAAATATACTCTTGGAAACTATTATTGAACATATAGTTAGAGAATGGATTCCAAATTCGCAATCTTCTTCTCGACAAATCCCGATAGACTTCTCCATTTAAAGGTACCTAAGAAAGATATATGTGGACTATTAGTTTACATTCTGAAAATTATTGTCTCAACTGGTAATGCAACCGTAAGTGTCAGGAATACAGATAGGATTGGAATGAAGGTTAAAGTAGGAGAGGCGTGACCTCAACATTGACAAGTTTGTCCACATTGCAGCTGTTGTTAAATATTTCTCGTTTGCTTTCAAAGTGACCATTGTATACTTTTCCAGACAAAAGGCTATGGCAAAGAATCTCTAAACAATCTGAAATTACCAAACTTTACTATACAAATACATAGATCAAAACTCTACAAGCAGCTCAATCCTAATTCCTAAGTCCCACTAAGTTGACAGATAGAAAGTTTATAATTGGAGTGATCTTCTAACTACCATGCATTCATCAGATGACCCATTTAAACTTAATATCACAACAGATTAAGCATGACAACGCACCATCTCCTGTTTCTGCGACAAGGAAAGCCTCTTCCATAAACCAGTGAACAAGTATTCTAGGTTCTTTCCCCACTATGTTAGTGCATTCCTTAACTGCAAATCAAGATATGTCATCACGTTAGACCAGAACAATCTTATTAAAACTAATATCAGTTTCAAATCAAATAAAAGAGGACATATTTCAAATTTATTTGGCTCTCATGCCCAATCACTTATGAGGCATTTCTTATCTTTTTTTAATGAAATGAGCTTATCCTCTATTTTCTATTCATCATCCAAAGCATACAAACTAATTAATATTCCAAAACCAAAATAGTTGAACGACTCTTCTAACCAGATAAAAAATCTATAATTATCGACAAACTTGTATCTTCTGTTGTTTAAATTTATTTCCTCAAATACAAAAAAAAGGAAAAATGTCATCATTTAAACATTGGATAAAAAAGGCAGGTTACCCCTTCTACTAGACGGTTCAAAATTTTTTTTATCAATATAAGTGTTTTATGACGGCTGAATTTCAACTAGTTCATCCTTTTGTGACCATTTCTATACATAGTGGTAGAAAGAGTACTAGTATTGCACCTTAACTTCAAATATGGAGAAAAGGAGTCTAAAAATGAAAAGATGCCAAATGAATCACATGGACAAGACACATCGAAATTCCAAAGCAAAAAATGATAAAAGTAGCTCCAAACCATATTAAATAATTAATAGTAAATAGCAAACGATCAACACATATATAAATACATACACACACATACATTTATATAACTATTACTTAATTTCAGAGCAAGGTCACATATTAGAGTTAGTGTTTTGAGGATATAGCGTCGCCGCTATGCTAGGCAAGTTTTGGAGATTTGGAAAGAAAAATTCGATGAATGATTGGCATAGTATTCATTTGCGGTCTTCTAGAGGCTCGTGGTGTAAGTAGGAAGAGGTTGCCCTTTGTTCTTTGCTAAGAGAGTTCGTTGAGCAAGATAGGGAAGACAAGATTGTGTGGCTTAAAGAGAGCTCTGAAGAGTTCTCCTCTAAATCCTTCTTCTCTTCTTTAATTGAGGATCCTTCCTCTCTCACTTCCCCAATCTTAAAGGAGATTTGGAAGACTCTAGTTCCTTCCAAAGTAAAATTTTTGGCTTGGGTTGTGCTCAAGAAGAAGGTCAATATGGAGGACATGATCTAGAAGAGGTTTCCTAGCTTCTTCTTCTCTCCTTCCTGTTGTGTTTTATGTAAGAAAGGAGGGAAGTCAGTAAACCGCATGTTTTGTCATTGTTCATATGCCTATTTTGTTTGGGGAAGGTGGAGAAGGCAGTTCCCACTTTCCCCAGAGATCATTCAGTGGGAGTCCTAGGGTAGCATTTGTCCATATTGGGAGGACGCCGACAAAAGGTGGAGGGCTCATTGGATTGTGGCTTGCCCGGCCGTAGTGTGGTGCCTATGGAAGGAAAGGAATGCTCAATCTTTGAAGACAAATTCCTTCTTCCTAACGACATATGGGAAGAATCTTAGTCTCTTGCATCCTTTTGGATCAGTAATTGTCCTCTCTTAGTGGGTTATTCTATGTCGAAGTGGTTGAGAGGGTGGGGCAATATCTTATAATGTTTGGACATTGTATTTAAGAAGCAATGTTCTTGGCAGGGCCCCTCGCTTGCATGTAATTTTTTCTTTCTATGAATGAAATAGCCCGTTTCTTTTTTTTTTTTTTTTTTAAAAAAGGAGTCTCTTACAATTGTGTGCTTATGGTGTGACTCATGCATTACAACAAATATTATTTGAAGAAATTTAGTCTTAAACAATGCTATGCTTCACCTAAATAAAAATTCATTGATGTAAGGAGATTTATCCTATATCAACTAAGTTATATGTGGGTATCGACTTAAACCTTTCAAAATGATATTATCCTAAACGACAATGTGGTACCAAAGTCACAAATACATGGACACCATAGCATAATTTTGATCATGAGGACAGTCACTCATGCATCATATCCATCAAAGTATATGTGCATGAGTATATGGGATCATTTCAGAAAACACAAAAGTGGAGTTGATGTGAAAACCACTAATAAATATCCTAGAAAAGTGTGAATTTCTAGAGAAACAAACCATAAAGGTTTTCAGTTCAAGTAGAACTCTATCATTGATTAATCAAATTAGACAGTGCATTGACTTTTGTTCCATGAACTTAACTTTCCATCTTCAAAAAAGTGGTGAAAGTATTTCGAAGTCTCTATCCCCTATAAAACCCCCATTTAAGATGGAAGGTTGGCAATGACAATAGTATCAAGTTTTGGGAGGAAGAATGACGTGGAAATTCTTCATTCAAAGAGATGTTCCCACGTCTTTACATATTGTCCGAAGTTCGCGATAGGCCCATCTTTTTTCTTCGTGACACATAATGAGAATAGGGAAGCAGTAACATGGGCCTGGAACCTATGCTTAAGTCATAATCTAACAGAGACTAATATGCAGGCAGCTTCTAGACTTTTGTATGTAGATGGCATTCACCTTTCAGTAGCTTAAGGCTTTTAAATGATTGAGTCATCAAGTGACTTAATTTTTTTCACATGTTGCGATACGACTTTATCATTTCAGTCATTTAAATCCTTCTTACAAGCATCAAAGGCAGTATGTGTGTCTTTTTTAAAAATTAAAAAACCCAAAATCTATAGCTAATAGTTGAAGGTCCAACAATGCATGTCAAGCTACTTTTCACCACTTCATCTCACATACAGAGAACAGAGAAAAAAATAAACAAATATCAATCTCACAAATGTGAAATGTGCAAATGCAAACAAATAGACTTAAACCCAAAACCTTTGGCAAAATCAACATTGTGAACCCATACTAAAAATCATTGAACCCAAAAAGCTATAGCTGATAGGTGGAGGCCCAAAATGCTTATCAACATAAATCTAATAGTTTAAAAAAGCATTTAAAATATATATATTTGAAGCATTGGAGGTAATGGGTCTAGTCATGTGAAATCCACGCATTGATTTCTAGTGGCATTCACCTAGTCCACTCTTCGTTTTTACCATGATCAGGTAGCCGCTAATCAAGCTGAAATTGAATGATGTTAAAAATACAAGACCTCTATACCTACCACGGAGACTCTCTATGTCACAAAAGAAGCTTCCAAGTTAGTATATATATACAGGATTGTTGTAACAATATAGAGTTGAGCAGAGAGACACAGAACTAAGCGATCGATGATAAGAGCTAAGCGGGTTTGTTTCTGGGAAAAATTGATCCATTTGAATGGAACAGTTCAACAAAAACTTTTAAAAAAGAAAAGTAAATTTGAAAAGGGGTGGTTCCATTGAATTTTTTAAAGAAAATTATGATGTATAATGATACAGAACTAGCAAATGGAGGAGATAGAACGCGGTATTCATGAGAGATTTGTTCAAGAAGATGACGTCTTAGCTAGATTGACCAAGAAGACAAAATTACAGATTGATCCCACTCAGATGATCATAGGAGCCCACTGTGTAGTGGGTGAATCAACTTCCAAGCTCTCATATTGCAATAAACTATTAGGGAAGGACATGTTGTGTTCCGAGAAGGAGCCTTCGAATGCGTCCGATCAGGGAAGTTCTTTTATGGAGGAAGATGAGAGCTTATTTGAATCTAAGCCTAAAAAGGAGGAAAATCAGCATGATTATCATATTTTTCTAAGCAGGAGAATAGTAGCTAGAATTCAAAAGCCCTGGTGAACAACCGTGATCTTCAAGATTTTAAGGCGGACATTTAGTTATCAGTTTGTAGCAACTAGGGTGAGAACCCTCTAGAAACCGCTAGGGCCAATGGATATCATTGATCTTGGCTTTGGTTTCTTTGCAGCCAGATTTGGATCGAAGGAAGATTATTTGGCAGTGCTTACAGGCAAACCATGGATGATAGCTAACCATTACATTACAGTAAGGAAGTGGCAACCCAAATTCAAGCCAGATAAAGCGGTTATTCAGTCTACGCTAATGTGGATACGATTACCGAAACTACCACTGGAGTTCTATGATGGGGAGGTATTATAGAAAGTTGGTAACGTTATTGGTAAGTTCATAAAGTCAAATAAGAACACCATGATGGCCATGAGAGGGAAATTCGCTCATCTGTGTGTTGAGATCGACTTGTATCGTCCTTTAATACCCAAAATTTGGGTGGATAATTTGGAGCTGACAATTAAATATGAAAGTGTCCACCTGATATGCTTCCAGTGTGGAAAAATCGGTTATAACAAAACAAACTGTACGCTTGACAGACAGTCCCCACCAATAAATGGCGAAGGTACTGGAAATCAAAAAGTTCCTGAGAACAATACGACCACGACTCCTCCGCAGGTGGTAGACGCTAATGAAGGGAACAGTGTATGGACCTTGGCTAATGGCAGAACGAAGAAGGGGAAAGAATGGTATTCCCAAGAGTGGTATAGGACAAGGGATAATGACATATCCTCGTAGCACAAGTGGAAATTGCTATGATGCGCTAGCCATAGTAAGTGAGGAATTAGAAGGAGATAGTGGCAAGGAGGCGGGAATGCTAGGCACAGAAGCTTAGAGGTTAGAAACTAACTTGATTACGACAGTAAACAGAAATCTGAAGCAGGGGCTAATGCCTCGAGCAAGACAAATGAAGCCCACAACTTCCAAACAAGTTCAAGATGGGCAGAGGATGGGCCCCGCTCACCGAGGAGATAAAGGGAGGAGCAGTATGGATCGTCAACCCTCCTTTCAACCGATGCTACGGAGTGTTGGTGACGCCCCTAAAATAGAGGGCAAGATGGAGGAAGTGATCGGGGAGGTCGAGATTGGGACCCAACATCAACCAGGTACGGATTTTTCACAATCTGTGCATCCGAAAGAGCCACCAGACATAACTCATATCCAAAATGAAAGCCCTGAAATGGCAATTGATGTGGGTCAAGATTACCCTTTTGAGCGGCTATAGCTTGGATAGCCAAGTGTGCATTGATGACCACTAGGTTATCATTGTTCGTTCTTGGTTTCTTCCCATCTTTAGTGTTTTTTCCAATGTTAGTTGTCACCTGGAATAGCAGAGGATCCGCTGGTTCCCGCTTTTGCACTCATGCAAAGGAACCTTAGCTTTTTATTAAGCCAAATGTTCTCTGTTGCCTAGAAACAAGTTGTGCAGCACCTCGAATACCCGCCACAGAAAGGAATTCAGAGATCTCAAAATTTTTGGTACCTTCGCAGGGCCTCAGTGGAGGAATGCTCGTCTTGTAGAATAGACAAACTATCAATCTTCAAGTTAAATGGGCATTGGATTTTCTTATCGGTTGTAAAATTACTGAGCCAAATGGGTTTGGACACCTTCTTTTCATTATATATGTCAATCCCAATTGGAACATTCGCCAGTGGTAGTGGGGTATGATCAGTGAAATGGCCAAATTTATTGACGTTCCTTGGATTATCATGGGGGATTTTAATGATATTGTGAGGGAGGCCAAGAAGCTTGGGGGAACCTTTTCTTCTTGTAGAGCAGCTTCCTTCAACCAGATGATCTGTGAGTGTGATCTCATGAATCTGGGATTTGTGGGCTAGAAATACACGTGGACAAATGTGCGCCCAGGGGTACAGATGATTAAGGAACGTCTAGATCGAGGACTATATTCTACGGACTGGCGAAACCAGTTCCCAGAAGCAAGTATTTGTCATCTCCTTCACGTCCACTCGGATCACTACCCTCTTCTCCTTCAAACTAGTCCTACTCAATTTTTGCATCCCTCCAATCGTCCATTTCAGTTTGAAGCTGCATGGCATCAACATGAGATGTTCAAGGATATGCTCCAAAATTATTGGCTAGCTGAAAGGGATACTTTGTCTGACAAGCTGATTAAGTTAGCTACTACATTGAGAGAGTGGAACAAACACATTTTTGGCAATATCTACCAAAGAAAAAGGGAATTGAAGGCTCGAATTCAAGAAATTCAAAAAAGGCCCCTTGATCAACAAAATAGGCATCTTCATCAACTGGAAGCCCATCTCATCAGGCAATTTAACCTGACCTTGCACCAGGAAGAGATGTTGTGGTTTCAGAAGTCCAGGGTAAATTGGTTGAAGGAGGGTGACCTGAATACCAAGTTTTTTCACACCTATGTTATGCAACGTTGGAATCATAATCGTATTCGAGCCTTAAAGATAGATAATTCCTAGTGTCATGAGGACGACACGATTCAGAGGTATGTCAGAGCTTATTTCTAATCCTTGTTTACTAGCGAGGAGGTATCCGCAGAAAGGACTGATTATCAAGGAGTGGGGAGTTTTCTTGACTCTAATGAAGCAAATTGGCTCGACAGACCAATTTCTGCTGGGGAGATTCATGATGCGCTATTTACTATGAAGCCTTGGAAGGCTCCAGGTCCTGACGAATTCCCAGCTGGCTTCTACCAACACAAATGGGAGGTACTTGGGGTGGACATTATTAACTACATTCAGCGAGCATGGGAGGAAGGTAGGTTTGAGGAAAAGTTGAACATGACCTATGTAGTTGTGTGACTCAATTGCACCCAATAAGTGTATGTAATGTCATTTATAAAATCATGACCAAGACTACTGCTAATAGGATGTGGCCTCTTCTTGGCAAGCTAGTGGGCGAGTTCCAACACAGTTTTGTTCCTGCGAGAAGTATGATCGATAGTATCATGGTGGCTCAGGAGGCCCTGCATGTTATGAACAAGAAGAGGGGAAAACTGGATTTATGGCTATCAAAGTGGATTTGAAAAAGGCGTATGATAGAATCTCATGGGGATTCGTTCACCAAACTCTTAGGTATTTTCAATTTCCATCTAATCTTATAAAGTTGATAATGTTCTATGTTTCCTCCTCTGTGTTTTTAGTGCTTTGGAATGGTGAGATCACGCCCTCGATTAAGCTGTCAAGAGGCGTTCGACAGGGAGATCCAATGTCATCGTACTTATTCGTACTATGCATGGAATGCCTATCCCAGCTTATTCTCACAAAGATTCATCATAAGAGATGGCAGCCTATCAAGCTAAGTTGAGGGGGAACTGGGATATCGCACCTAGTCTTTGTGGATGACTTGTTGGTTTTTGCTAAAGCTTCTACCACCCAGTGTTGTCAAACTTTGAGGACCTTAAGGGACTTTTGTGCACAATTAGGGTAAAAAATCAACTTTTCCAAGTCAAAGATGGTCGTTTCTGGCAATATTCCATGCCATCAGGCTAGAGAGCTAAGTAGAACCTTGGGAATTAGTTTGTCTAACAATATTGGTAAATATCTAGGATTCCATCTTACTCCCAACCAAAATAAACGAGCAATCTTTCAACCCCTGGTAGATCGTATCCAACAACGAGTAGCGGGTTGGAAGTCTAAATTACTAAACACACTAGGATGAATTGAACTTGTCAAGTCCACGACCATCCCTGTTGCCTCTTACATATTTCAGGGTGTCCGGCTACCTCAGTCCGTCTGTAATCACATTAACAGGTTATATAGGAATTTCATTTGGGGCAGTTCTTTTGATAGACACAAAATCCACTTAGTGAAATGGGATACAATGTGTATGCCAAAAGCCAAAGGGGGAATAGGGATATGTCAAATTAGTAGGATTAATCAAGCCTTTCTTGCCAAGCTCACGTGGCAAGTGCTACAAAACAAGAACTTGTTATGGGTGTGCCTTATGCTGCAAAAATACGTGAAACAACAATCCCTGCTTGATTTGAGAAAAAGTCCCACAGCGTTAGAGGGTTAGAGGAGTGTGCTTGTGGTGATGGAACTCTTGAAGAAGGGGTTAAAATGGAGGGTCTCCAATGGTCAACACATCTCATTCTGGCATGATATCTGGTGTTCGAATCAGCCCCTATCCCATTTGTTTCCTTCCATAGACAACACAGTGGATGCTACCATAAAGGTGAGCGATGATCTAGACGAGCACAGAAGGTGAAACTTTCAAAAGTTCTCCATTCAACCTCCTGCTAGAATTCAAAATATGGTCATGGGAGTGTCCATTCCGTCTCAGGCCCTGGAAGATAAACTTATTTGGAAGCTCTCGTTGAGCGGCCAATTCACTGTTCAATCTGTTTATTTGCTTGTGGTTCATTTCCAATAGGATAATGATCCAAACCAGTGGAAATGGATTTGGCGACTCGCAGTTCCTCAGAAGTTTAAATGGTTCTTGTGGCTAGCATCATGCAACAAACTTCTTACAAAAGAAGCGAGGTTTTCAGAGGGTATTTCAAGATCTCCTATTTGCAAGAGGTGTTCTAGAGGGACTGAGGACATTTTGCATGCTTTAAGGGACTATCAGGAATCCAGAATGGTTTGGACCGAAATCTTCAAAGAAACCCGCCCCAGTAATTTTTTCTCCACTTCCCTAGGTCAATGGCTGGAAAAACATACTACATCCTGACATGATTCATCAGCGACTAAGTTGTGGTGCCTCCAATTCTTGGCAGCTCTATGGATTGCTTGGAAATTTAGGAATACGACCTTGATACAAGGGAAACGTGATTCTATTAATCACGTGAAGAATGGATGGAAATCCTTAGTGGGATCTTTGTACTGCATTTGAGCGTAACGAAGGGTACAAAGGCCCTACCCAGAGGCGTTGGGTTGCCTAGCTTCCCCCTGATTATGGCTAGATAAAAGTGAATAGCAATGGAGCTGCCTAAGGGAATCCAGGCTTGGTTGCATATAGGGGCCTCCTCCAAAATCATTATGGCGAATGGATAGTTCGATTTTATGGAAGCATTGGTATTTGTTCTAACACGGTGGCTGAGCTGAGCGGAATCAAACATGGCCTGCTAATTGCATAGGAGTGTGGCTTTCATAAAATCATTCTCGAAACTGATTCGAGAGTGGCCATAAAGCTCCTTGAGACCTACCATAACGACTGTCATCCTCTCTATGGGTTGGTAACTGATATAGGTCTTATTCTTCAGCGTGACTAGGATATTCGTCTCCAACATATATGCAGGGAGGGAATTAGTGCGTTGACTTTATGGCTAATCTTAGCTTTGCTTCTAATGGTCACAATGATCGTGTTGACAATCCCCCTCCGAGTATGTGACCTCAGCTTATGGCTAATGTTGCTTCGGTCTGTTTTTGAGGCCTTAGTGCCATTTTTTTCTAATGTAACCAAAAAAATGATATAGAAAACATAAGTGATTTTGGAGAGCCATTGGCACCTTTCTTAAGTCGCGTAAGAGCCTAGATACGCATGCCATGGATAATGGATTTCGATCCAAAAACCTGTTGTTTTCAAAATTTCAGAAACCTTCATCTAATGGGGAGTAGGGACTATTGTTCAACAAAGAGAAATGAGATTGAATTGAAGTGAGAGGCCGAGGCACATTCGTTGTCTGATGGACACGCTCTTTATTGTTAATATGAACTTTTTTTATTTAAAAATAGAAAAGAAAAAAATGGGGCAAAAAACTTAAATACCAAGCTCTTAACAACAATAAATGTGGTACTTCCTAGACGACCTTTGTTAGGGATGCTCCACTTAATATTACCTTTTTTTCTACCCAACAAAAAAAAGTTAAAACTTTTTAAAACGGCCCTTTCTTCATTTCTTTTTATAAGGGCATCTCCAACCTTATCTCCATTTTTTTACTCTATTTTGAAGTTACTCAACATCAAATAGTAACTTCTTCTCTAATCCATTACTTCATTTTCTTACTTCAAAAAAGAATATTCTTAAAATAATCCTTTTTACTTATTTTATTTTCTTTTTTATTATTTTTTTAAATTTATTTTTATACATAAATTTTATTTCACATATTTACTCAATATTACGTTTAACTATTAATAAATAAATAATACACTAAAAAAATTAAAAAATTATTTTATTATGTAATAATTAATTAAAATTAATTAATTATAAATTATTTTGTAGATCATTAGTAATTAATTAGTATATAAAATTTAAATTTTAATATAACTTAAAAAATAATTTATTATAAAAATTTAGACAAAAATAATTAAATACATTAAAACATGTTTAAAAAATAAAGAATAAAAATTTTAAAATAATTAAATTTTTAAAATAATTAAATTTTTAAAATAACTTAAAAAATAAACAACATAACTAAAAATTTTAAAATAATTAAATTTTTAACTTAAAAAATATAATTTCACTAATAAATTTTTAATAAAAAATTATAACTAAAAATAAAAACAAAAACACTTGTTCCAAATATTTAAAAAAAATCAAAAAATAAAAAAACAGTAGCACCAATATCATTTTGGCGCTGGGTTAGAGATGCCCTAAGCTTTAAACTATAGCACCATCTTACATGATGGTAAAGGTGTTATTTTTGCCTCAAAAATAACACTTTTACCATCATCAAGTCATTGTTAACCTTCAAATCAAGCTTGAAGTTTAAATCAAAGTTTCAAGCATCATTAAGGTGTTGTTTTATGATTTTAGAGACTATTTTCTAACTTTTGAGCTATTTTTATAGTATTTTCGAGTAAAATTTTTTATTTTGTACATACATTTGTGTTTTTTGTAATATTATCATGTTTTTACTGTATTGTTGTATGTATAACAATAAAAAAATAAAAAAATAAAAAATAAAAGATGGTAAAAGTGTTAGTTTTGCCTCAAAAATCCAATGTATGGTTCATTAGTTTCTTATTAAATTAAATTTCATGATTCGATAATATAAGACTGAAATATTTACATCAATTTGCTTGAACCAGGCTAAACTTGGCTCATAGGTTTAGTCAAACTCTACCAAATTGAGTGCAAAAGTGCCATTTGGTCTAATTAAATCTCTTTTTTTTTCTCGGGTTTCAAAGACTGTTTTAAAGGAAGAAAGTTGCAAAGATGAAAAATTAAAATTAAAGAATGGTAAAGGAAGAAGATTTTAAGATTTTTTAAAAAAATGAAGATTAATAGGGTTTTAGGTTACATAAAAATATAATTTTTAAAGAGTATTTTAGATAAATCATAGAAAGGTATTTTATTGAAAAAAGTTTTTTTTTTTATAAGGCTATAATACTTAATTATGTTGTATATTTAATTATTCTCAACTTTAATTATGATTTTCAATTTTACTCATTTAACTTGTAACATCAACACTCTCTGAGCTCTTTCTCTTGATAAGAGTAAAAGTGCTAATCATATCTTAAAATTTCATCTTGAATTGAGTTTACAGTTTTAAGGCATTTCTCCTAAAATAAAGTTAGGGACTCATGAGAAATATACGTAAAACAATATTAAAAACTAAAATGTAAATGTAAGACCAGCATAAAATATCAATTATTATTTCTTGTACTATTAAAATTAGAAAAATGCTAATGTGACTGTTATAATTCATACAATTGTGTAACACTTACAACCATAAAATAAAAGGGTGACGCACAACTTAAAGTGTGTATCTACTTAATATAGTGATTATACCTGTATCAATCGCATTTAAATTAATTAATAAATGACATCATCATATAAAAAGAAGGAAAAATGAAATCAATATCAATACATAAAATCAATTTAAATTAGTTTATTTGTAATTTCTTTTTTGTAGTAAAAGAAAGTGAAATCAATATGAAGAATTAATTAAAGTTATTCTATTTTTAATTTCAATATATATATATATATTGGAATGATAAATTATCATATAATTAATGAATAAGAACATCAAATTAAAAACAAAAAAAGATTTCTCCATTTCTAATTTCACTTCATTAGTTTTTTGTGTCAATATTTTTTTTTTCAAATTTTAGAATGGATGCTAATGATAAGCGTGTAAAAATTCTCTTTAAAATGCATTATGGCCAATATAATAGCTAATTATTTTTTAAAAAAATAAAAATATCAGACTTCTTCAGAAATAAAAATTTCAAACAAATGTATACATTACGTATTTCACAAGAATTGTACTTCTCAAGGAAGTATAATTTCCAAAAAATTAATCGAAGTAAAATAAATATATTTATATATGTATACACTTATTTAGGTACTGTATACATTGAATATTCTCTTAAATTTACACATTTGGTTATCAATGTATTTTATTTACGCTTTATAAAATCCAAGTTATAAATACATTACATAATTGAACTTGATGTTATATACTTTTAAATATTGAAATAATAAAACTATATACAAGTATGTGCATATGAATATATATTATATATACTCTTAACTATATGACATTCTTGATTATCATTGCATATATTTCGTTCCTTATATACTTAAATATACGTGTGTTTATGTGCATGTTCATGCGTTCATGTCTGAGAATTCTCATTCTCTTGCATAAAGCTTAAGAAATTCCTGAAGGTACTTTTTTATTCTGTTTTCTTTTCGGATTTTCTGTGTCATACACTGAGGTAACTCGGGGAAAAAGCCAAGCACTGCCCAGAACCGCTGCTTGTGAATTAATTCATCACACTGGTAACAGCAAATGACAATTAATGGACTCACAGAAAACACCATTCTAATGATTACATTGAAACACATGAAGAAGATGAAGAAGCTTCTGATGTTAAACAACATGAAACGGAGCCCATGAGTTTCAACGTCATTAGACTTACCATTATTGTATTACACAATAATCTTACAAAAGAGAACGTCCCCCCCTTGTAATTTTATAAGGGAATCACCGTGACTAGAAATTTATGAGATTGCAGGATGTACATAGAAATGTTCATATACACAGACGTTACGAACCCCTACGTAGATGGGATACTACTATTCTAACAACGATCTACAGCGGGAGAAAATTGGATTCTCACATCCCTAGGATACCAAACTATGATGTAAGATACGTTATATAGAATACGAACTATAATGCAAGATATGTTCTTGCCATTGTTGCTCCTGTAGGATCAGAAAGTAGATGCCTAACAAGGGATGTTCGCATGCTGTTTGGCGCCAAAACAAACATATAAAAGGCAAACAATATAAGGTCTGCTGAAGACAGAGAAGACCCAAGAAAGCCTTGCCACATCCTGAAAAAACACAAAAAAAAAAACGAAAATATTGTTGTCATTGAAGCACCTCTTAGAAGTTTCAAAGAAAATAGATGTAGTTAGCATCCAATCAATCTTTTAGAACCAAAAAGAGTGGCACTTATTTGCAGATGATTTCAACTAATGCTTATATTGCACAAAACAATTCATATTTTCATAAGATTTCACTTCCATGTCCTTATCCCACTTTGAAATTAGATAATCACTAAAGAACCAAATTTAAAAAGAAGATTCAGCTAGTACGGTTGCCTTCACAGAGTTAATGATTTGCCTTACATGTGTAAACTGAAATAGTAATCAAAAATTGATTGCAACAAAGAAGAGAAAAGTTCATACAAGTATGAATCTGTTCCTCAATGATACCAACGCATTATGAGGAAAACCCCGAAGTCGAACCAACAAGGAGGCTCAAAATCATGACTTGATTAATTATCTAGTAACACACATTTCTAGCATGTGTGTGTGAAGATATTTAACTACTTGGGCCCTTAGCATGGGATGATAGGGTTCCTTCCAACTAAAACATATATGAATTATACAATAACGTATATTCCTGTTCTATAGTAGCACCTGCCCTTTACCCCATTCCTTCCTTATGTTAGGAATGGCAGGGCGGGAGTCCTGTCCAACCCATAAGCTGCAAATAAAACCCTATTCCTACACTGACTAAAACAGAATATCTCTTACATGTATCGGTCAGCTAACTTGGGTAGAAGGTCGACATCTGCTAGGCAGCTCGAAATAATGACCAAAAGTGAATCATTAATAGGAAACCTTGATACTGATAGCAAAAAAGATCACATTTCTATCATGTGGAGAATGACTTTGATGACCTAGAAATGCACTTCGGTAGTTCGCTAACAAATCAAGGCGATGAAGTTGGAAATATTATGAGATGGATTAAAGTCATTGTAACACTTTGGAATCAAAAAAGAGTTTGAAGTAGCTTGATTCTTGTTAAGTATCACAGACTACAACATATATCTTTTTCGTTTTAGGTCATATAGTGATATCTGAACTTATGACATAAAATTGCATCCCATCAGGCAAAAGTCAAAACACTAAGTCAATGATTTCAACCCACTTATATATGTTGTTTGCAAAGCTACATACATAAAGTCAACATTTTGGATAAGAGACTAAGGGTGTTATTAACGATGCTCAATGGGCACTGATTTGGAGCTTATTGAGCGTCGGTTTGGCCTGACACGCATTTTTGGGCGTCTAACCAAAGCTCAATGGTGTCGAGCGCTCAATGTTAGAATTTTTTTTTTCGAGGGGCTATACATATATATGTATGTATATTAATTTTAATATAAATAATTTTAATTGTTGTAAATAATTAAAATTAATAAATAAATTTAAAACATAATTTTAAATAAATAAATTTAAAATAATAATTTAAAAATATAATATTTTAAATGTTAATACTTTTAAATAAATAATTTTAAATTTGATATTTTAAATAAATAATTAAAAAATATAATTTTTATATAAATTCAAATAATTATATATATTTTTAATTTAAATGTGAAAAATAGGTATTTTGAAAAAAAAAACGTATTTTACAAATGAAATATGTAATCAATGTATTTAAAGGGTTTATGTGATTGTGGAACTCATACAGTACAGTCTAATAAACTATAACCATTGTAAGAGATTGTCTAATGAGTGAAAGTTTAAATTTAATGAGCTAATAATGTGGACAGTCTAACAAACCATAAATGAGTTTAACCATTAATGATAATCTAAGAAAAGGAGATGATGGCTCCAAACAGGAGTGTTCAAGGTTGTTAAAGGCACTAAAATGGATGAAATATCTTTAGGTAAAAATAGTACCCCATGAAAAAACTCCCTGAAAGTTCTTACACGGACTAGAATGAATGATTAAAAGTTAAAAGAATGAAAGCATAACGAGTGCAAGTAGAAAAAGCTACAACCATACGCATGTCTTAATGATGTTGAAGAATGTTGACAGAAACATCCAGAAGTCAGGCATACTGAAGTATTAATTGATCCTTGAAGTAAAACTAAATGACTGGTTGAAACACTAAGCAAGTTTAAACATAGTCCTTGTTAGAAAGGCCCTATTTATTTATATGGGTTGAAAAGGAGAAAGATAGTCATGTCTACAGTTCACATTTTTACTTCTCTTCCTAATCCTTGGTAACTGTCAATGAGAAATCTATTTTCAGTATTGGTGACTTTTTCAGAAGGAGGGAACAAGTCATGGTACTCTGTCAATGATTAAGCAATCAAATAGAACCCATATGGTTACAACTTACATAGACTGTTTTATGCTTTTTGAGTTCATGATTTGTATGATGTAACCTGGCGTCAGCATTAAGCCCATTTTCTATTCAATTGTAATCTAGTCAGTGAAGGTTTATTTCGCCAATATAATATTTGGTTTATCATCTATTTTTCAACTTGAGAAGCAGTGAAGTATATGAAGACCACCAATCACATTCTGTCAAGACAAAGATGGAAATCATGCAGTACATAAATGAAAATAATTGAAAAAATGAAGGATTAGCTTAACAGGAAGTTGCAATTTGACAAATCTTTAGAAAGATATGCAAGCATTTTCAAGCTTTCTCAATAAATCATCTTGTTACTTTTGAAATAGTTCCAATTCAAAAAGGATAAGTCATATCTCTGTGCTTTTTTATACTTAGCTTCTGTCAACACAACCCGAAATTTCCATATAAATTTTAAGCATGCTCTTTAGAATATTCTGAATACCTACAATGAATGCCAAAACAAAAGTGCATCAATTAGAAAGCATTACCAAGTCGGTAAGCGGAAGAAAGTCTGGAAGAATGTCCTGATCTCCTCAATATCTAGTTGAATAATTAATTCTAGTCCAAAAAGAAAGAATGCTCTTTGACGTTTTCTCTCCTGCGGCCAAAGTGTGCTCCAAGCTGATAATAATAGGACGAAAAGTAAAACACAATTAGAATCACAGATATATCACACTAAAGGATGGCATAATGCTATTAACATATGGAGTGCCATATCTACTTATATTAGCATATACATATAGAATTATCCAAGTATCATATGACAGGCGCATCGCAATGAAGTTTAAAGGAAAATTTATTATAGAGCTGCTATTAGACCAACTATGCTGTATGGTACAAGATGTTGGGCAATTATAAAATAATATGTTAGCTAACAAAGCGTAACAGAAATGCAACTGCTAAGAGTTGATACATGGTAAAACTTTAAAAGATGAATTAGATAAAACATGGACAAAGATGAGTAAAAAAGATTTAGCCTCCTTTATTTTGCTGTCAACTTGGCCCTCAATGAAGCATAGTGGAGAAAATGGATTCAAGTAACTGATCCCATGTAGTTGGGAAGGGCGGGTTTTTTTTCGTTTGAGAAGAAATAAAGAAAAAGGCTTAGTTGAGTTGGGTAACTGGAAATATCTGCTCGTGCAAAGGGATCAAAGTTCTGTTATTAAGAAAAAATGACATCAACTAGTAAAAAGCTAAATTTCAATAGTTTCAAATTCATAATAATGTCGTTGACAAGTGTCTGTGCTAATAAATGCCATCTTTTTGCAAACAGAACTTAAGCCACTATGAAATTAATGCCATAATTTATCGAAAATTAGTTCATTCACTGTTTAGTCTCTGGGTAAACATAATGATCAACAAATTTGTGCCTTTACAGTACCAGCAGAAGGAAGAAGAATTATACCAACACCTTTGAAGAAACAAAGGCATACCTAACATTGAGATATTTTCAGCACTTTTTTGGTGAGGAACCGCATGCTTGGATTGAACATTTTCCTTCAAAATTTTTGCAATTACAGATGCATATCTCGGAGCCTCAGACAAAGAACGCACCACCGAATAGCCTGTTTATGAAGAAAGAACATAAAACTACTAATTATAAGCAAAACAGTAATTACTGAAATAGTTAAAAAAAAATTCAAAGCTTTCTTACCCGTGGCTGGGTGTACCATGCTGGCTGCAGCACCAAACGCAAGGTTTTTCTGCTCTGTGTTTGGCAGGGAGCCACCAACTGGAATATATGACCATTCCTGAACAAACCAAAGATATTCTTTTAGTACCAAACATATTATTGCAGATAACATAAAAAATGTAGTAAGCACTACAAAAAACAACAATCATGACCAAAGAGTTAGTCTATGCTAAGGGACTCAACTCCTTATTTTTGCTCCCACAAGCAAAATCATGGTTCCATATGAATAAACAGAACCACATAAAGAGAAAGATTTATCATCATCATGGTCAACACATCTTAAAATCAGTGTGACCTAGTAACACTAAGTGCAACAATAAATTTGAACAAATGCTATCACTTCTAGATTTTAAAGTTTAACTTCCTAGTGCACTTGTCAAGAAGCTCTAAATGTTTAAATGGATAAACTTCTATAAGGAATGCCCAATGGTGTCCATAGTTCAGTTTATTCCACTACCAATATGATAACAACAGATGCCAAGGCAAAGTATACACTGGAATGTAACTACTAATGCACTCAAGACCACGTATTTCCAGTTATCAACTTAGAGGAGATGTGAATTAAATAAGCGCTCTAGACTACTAAGGAAAAAATGACGAACGAAGGACGACTAGTGAATAGTGGAGATCGAGTGAACAGAAGAAGGATCCCGATAGATGGGTGGACAAAAGGAAACAGATTGCAGAGGAATACAAATGGAGACCACCGAAAAGGACGGCGAAGGATGGTAGAGACCGGAACATGGGAGGAGAAGAACGGAGAGAGAGGAACAAGAAATGGATAGCTAGACACAAAGGAGATCATTACGGTGAACGGAATTACACTAGATTAACAACTAGAAAGGCTAAGATCGGAGATCGAGGTTACAATGAGCTTCATAAAACAAAGATCAACCACATAAGACATGCAAGAGAGACAACATGGAAGAATATTCTTGTGTAGCAAAATGCATCAGCAAAGAACGACAAGTGGACTATGGTTAACAGCAAGAAACGGTGTAGTAAATTCAAAAACAACAAAATTCGAGAAGAAACCTTACATTCTAATCACCAAAATGTGAAAAGGAAAACACTTCAACCAAGGTTAGTCAAGGCAATAAATGCCAAGTGAGGAGTTTGACGAACAGGGAATGGCACTATGTGTCCTTCCCAACCAAACATAAGTACTTCTTCAAATGCTTTACAAAGGATCGTCAAGAGACGGTGTTTCAAGAAGTAACAAGAACCCGACACTACCATATTACAGTGACCAGAGAATGCAGTCATCTGGGTGAAGAAAAAGGTGGAGAAGATATTGAAGGAAAACAAAAAGCTATCAAAATACAGGTGTTTTTCGAGGAGCAGGTTATACAATCATAATGGAAGTACTAGTTAACGACAACGGTAGATACATCAAACTGACAAAAATGGTGAACGGCCAACAGCAGAGTATCGTGATACTGGAGGAGCATACGAGAGAAGCATGGAGAAATCTCTGGAAAGCAATGGATAAGATAGTCCAAGAAGTGGTGGACAGACATAGCAAGGACACAAGCCGAGAAAGGGCAAAACAATCTGGAGCGGAGGAGAGGATGATGAAGGAGACGAAGAAAGCAGAAACAAAGGACCATGGTTGCAAGAAACGGATGGGAATCGACGGTTTAGACGAAACTTGGTGGAGAGGACGGACGCCAAGGGACATAAGGGGGAAGACGATGGGACCAAGAAGTGAAGACGTTCCTCATCATACGAATATCAAACGAAATGCCATGGCGTACAGTGGAAAAGTCAGTTTGCCAATTATTGAAACGAGATGTTCATTTCCAGGGACTAGATGTGGCACGAAGCATGGTGTTCTACTATGAGGAGAATGAAGTAAAAATTCTTCAGGCTGAGAAGTATCAAACTCTACTAGGGGGTTTCTATATCGAGGAATGGAGTTAGGACCTGGTTAACACAAGGGCGAAGGTTGCTTGCCGGAATAGTTGGATGGGAATCGAAGGTATTAGGCAGAAAGACTAGAATATCCAAACCTTCGAAAAAATAGGTGAGGCTTAAGATGGGCTATCGAACATAGCACACATCACCATATTTGACTCTTCAATGGAAATGGCCTTTCTACAGTTACAAGGACATGAATCGGGGTTCCTCTCGAAATACTTTGAAATCTATGACAATACCGGGGTTCGAAAGCTGAGGTTGGTAGAAATTGAATGAAATTGGGGCTTGGAAGTGAAAGAACTACGGCAGCAAATCCTTGAAACGTTCACTGGAAACAATCTTAAGGGGATAACGAATGCTGGAGAATGGCAATCCGACGATCGGAGGAGCTCAAAAGTCGAGATTCTAAGCAGTGATGATGAGGATGCATTGCTCGAGGATGGCGAGGACAGAACAACAGTGAGAGGACGGTCATCAGGAGGCAGAGTAGGTGGAGCAGTTAGAACTAACAATGGCGATAGGCCACCTATCTCTAACGAAGGGATAGGTAATAGTGGTGGGCCCACAGACTGTTGGGAGGGAGAAGTCGCCAGGCCAGTTTGGGTCAGGATTGACCGACATACCAAATCAGACTAGGAAGACTGGATCAAGGTCCGAATCAAAGAAAACCCAACAAATTGAGTGAAAGAAGCCTGAGAAGAAAAGAGCAGTTGGGCAAGCCCACAGGAACCATTCAAGAACTGGGTCACATTATAAGACGGCCCGAACAGGACATGGGCCAAGGAAATGAAAAGCCCGTGGATTGGCCAAACTTAAAAGTCTCTCAAAGGGAGGTCAAGGGCTGTGAAAGGAACAAGCTTGGGGCCATGGCTTGATGGGAGGCCCAAGTGAACAACAGCAGGTCGGATCTGGACACAGATTCGGATTACCACAACTACATAACTTAGACAGAGTCGGAGCGAGTACACGAGACCCAACACACAGATGAAGACTCAGCAGAAGCAGGCACTGGATTGTCGAGCGGATCAGAACATTAGGATGACAGAGAACACAACCAAGTATATGTCCAACGCTATACTTCTCTTCTACCTCAATATTTTAGTGGGGTAGAAAGCTCTAGATCGAGTTTCGTCCTTCCCACTCCACGTGCCAGGCAAAGCCAAAAGAACAACGGCAGAAGACAACAAAGAGTCAACCTATCAATCTCCCAGAAGGGGAGGTTCAAATGATAAGTCAAAACATCTACAACAAGATGAATAACAGTACACAAAAATTGGAATTCAAGAGACTAGGAGATTCCTTGCTCTTGATCAACTCACAATTGATCGCAGTGTAATATCCAAGGCTGTGGATTAAGGAACAAAAGAAGACTCATCTGAAAAACAATATCTACTGCGAGGGAAAACTTAATAGCCATTCAAGAAACCAAAAGGTCTGCGATCGATCAGTCTCTAATAGCAAAGTTGTGGAAAAGAAGATTTGTGGACTGGCGGCGATTTCTGTTGATGGATCAGCAGGGAGAATTCTCATATTATAGGATGTTAGGAATATTGTAGTTCAAGAAAAATGGAAAGGGATGCATTCCTTGATAAAAATTGGTGGAAGTGATGGCATAGATTGGTCGTATACAACAGTTTATGGGCCTTGTTATAAAGATGGTCGGGGGGAATGTTTGACCGAGTTAGCAGCTCTTTCAGCCATCATTCAGGGCCCCTGGTCATAGGAGGAGATTTTAATATGGTTTGTTGTATGGGGGAAAAAAGAACAATAGCAAGATAATCAAAACTATAAGCATGTTTGATGATTGGATTCATGACATGAACTTATAGGAACCAGAGCTCAAAAATTAGTGTTATACTTGGAGTAACGAACGCAACGTCCCAACTATGTCCAAGTTGGACTGATTTCTGTGCAATGATGAGTGGGGAGAGAAATTCAGGTATCAAAAAGTTTGGGGATTACAACAGAAAACTTTCGATCATTGACCGATTCTTCTAGACACAAGGGACACTAAATGGGGGCCTGCACTTTTTCGTTTCGAAAGTGTTTGGCTTTAACAGCCCAAGTTCAAAGAAATGGCACAACAGGAGTGGGAGGCAGATCAAAGCAGAGGGTGGGAAGAGTACAAGATAATGACGAAGCTTCAGAATCTTAAAGGAAAAATAAGAGCTTGGAGCAAGGGGCAAGTAACAGAAGACACACAAGGAAATTAGACCTAATGGAGTCTCTTAGTTCATTGGATAAAAAGATGGAGGCAGAAGATTACCCTGACCTTCTAGAAGAAAGGAAGAAGCTGATCAAGGAGATCCATTTGTTGGAATGTAGACACGAAAGGAAGAGTAGACAACGAGCCAAGATGAAATGGGTAAAGGTAGGAGATGTTAACTCAAAATACTTCCATAGAGTTCTCTCTCTGAGGAAGTCTAGAAACATGATCACTAAATTAGAAGACAAGTTAGAAAATTTATTGGAAAACGAAGCGGATATATCGCAATTAATTTTAGACTACTTTGGAGACCTATTCAAGGAAAGGTCTACCCTCAAATGAGGGATAGAAGGATTGTAGTGGTAAGGTATCACAAAAGAGAATAGCAAGTGGCTAGAAAGAGAATTTCAAGAGAAAGAGATCAAGGAAGCGGTGTTCAGCTGTGATGGAGGAAAGGCACCTAGTCCGGATGGATTCACTATGGCCTTTTTTCAACAGGCTTGGGAAACAGTTAAAAAGGATATAATAGCTTGTTTGAAAAAATTCCACAAAGATATCATTGTCAACAGGAAGGTGAGACATATTCCTAAAAAGAATAATCCAATGTGGGTAGAGGATTATTGGCCAATCAACCTCACG